>CBVK0101229394.1:0-30611 GCA_900067695.1 Picea abies
GTGATAAGGTTTTGGACCTTCTAGAATCTTCTTGAAAGTCCATACGTGGCTAGCTCCATATGCATGAGTAATGAGGGCTGACCTGGCATTCTCTTGTACCATGGTGGTCAACATGGTAGGTTAACTTACAAGAGGCATAACTTTTGCATACGAATTTCGACTGAGGCGTTTGATGCACCATTGGAGATGTCTCGGAGTGTAGAATATGGAAACTTTCTCCAAAATAGGAAGTAGGTCCAAAAAAAGGTTGTTTGGAGCCTCAAAATGGTTCTGGAAGATTTCAGATGGTTTCCAACCTAAAATTTCCAAATTGGGACGTGCCACTAAAATGACTCTGCAAGTTGATTCCTCCAATTTTTTCAACTCTGAAAGCATTGAGATAGATGACAAATAATATAATGATCTAATCTGGATTAGTCTCCTATGCCTCCATCCTCGTCTCTATACAAGGATCTCGACTCTTCTCTATTCTTATGATGGCTACAAGGCCTTCTCTTGATGTGGTCTGCACACAACAACTAGCCTAGAAATAACAATATGGTCAATAGCAAACAATTCTCTACAAAAAAATTTGAATTTAGTGACTAGATACCAATGCTAATATCCACCATGCCAATGCACTATCTTTTCAACATGAATAGATGTAACCAACGTTTTTAATTTCTAAATTGGAAAAACAAGGCAGTGAGAGGTTTAATTATGTTTTTGGTCTATCCTATGGAATGAAAACACCATATCTCTTTACACCAAGAGGTTTACCCATCATAGATGAAAACAATCAGTGTAAACATGTGTATGAATTCTCTCTTCATGTTCATGACTCTCTTTCACTCAGCACCGGCAAAATCTTCCTGAGATCCTTAGTTCTACACTTGGTAGATAAAAGCGATTCTACACTATTTTACCATTATTCGTGTTTGCTTCCACTGTTTTGGTATGGAGATATGTTCCCTATATTCAAGGGGTCGCTTTTCCCAGTAGTTAATAATGTCTTTAGCTATGGGTTTGGAGCATTGCAAAGAATGAAAAATGCTAGTCTTCCATATGATCTATATTGACCGTTCTTAATAAATTTTCCTGAAAATCGACTGGAGAAGAAATCCGGTCCACCAACAATTCAAATCAACCTCCTTTGAATTAAGTAGACCCAACAAGGGAATGATTCAACCTTGTGAATTAAATCAACCCAACAAGGGAATGAATCGCCTAGTGAGAGGGAAAATGTCTTAAAGACGTTGTGTGCGGCCTGTACGACCATCGTACAACTTGTGGGAATGGTAATTGGATTTGGAAAATGAATTGAATAAACATTGTTTGAGAATGAAAATCGCAGGAGGTGTAAGCGCGACCTGAGCAGTACATATAAATGGAGTGCCAATGGCTCGAGGAAGGAATAACCTACTGAATTTAAGGATTTGGAAATAGCAACTCAGTTGTACAGATGCAACAACTATGTTATTACAGTCATCAATCTCAGTTGGCTAATAGATGGATGGATTGAATCTCTAGATTGTTGCAATCCACACATGGTTTTACAGAAAATTCAAGCATGGTATCATAATCACACATAATGAATTGTTGGCTCAATTATATATTAATGTGGGTGCATCATCTCTCAGCCATCATTGTAGCAACGCACACATATAGGTAATTAAAGTTGAAGAGTTGATGTGACAACCCCACTTTACTTCTAGGATTCTTCTTAACTATCCATCACTCGACTTTAGTTAATAGTCATCTTTTCCCCACGATAATATGGGGAAGAGAGAGACATGAGCTTACTTTTAGCTTTTGGGTGATTTATGGACCATTCATCCTTCCCTCAGATTGATAGTTTATATTCTCCACATGACATTCTTAGAGAGTGGATTGCCATGCTTATTAGCTCTTAGGATCTCATTGAACTCAATAGGTGAAAGGTTCGAGGTTCATAACCATTGTGGTTATGAAAACAATTAAAAATAAGTGATTTTAAACAAGAATAAATTGCACTACAGTAAGAAATGTTCAAAGCAATTCACAACGACTATCTGGGAATCATTATATCATCACACATATATCACATAGCAATAAGTTAAACACATATATGACACAAATTTATCTTGGAGACCCAAATGGGAAAACCATCTTCGGATGGGGGCCCAGTCTTTTCATTTCGACAATTTATGGTTCAATGCTTTCATGGATTTCTATGCCTCTTCCTCTCTTGGACAAAAGACAATTGAGAATGAGAGTAAATGAGGAAATAGGGAGAGATGGGGGGAGCCCTAACCCTTCATCTCCCATTCCTCAACCTTCTCTCCTATTTTTCTTTTTCTTTTCATTTAATTCTCTCATTTTTCTTTCTCACTCTCATATTTGTCTTATTCATGTTTTACATTTACATAGTTTTACAAATTTTGCTAACCTCCCCATTGAGCTCTAGCTTTGGCTCTGGCTCTGGCTTGTGGCTCTTACTACTGACTTTGGTCCCTGGCTATGGATTTAGCTCCGGTTCTGGCTATGGTTCTAGCTTTGATTTTGACTTGCTTGTTCCTGCAATATAAGTTTGCTCACTGACTCTCAACTATGCAATCTCCAAATCCGAACTCTAGACTCAACACTCATTCCCATCTCCCTCTCTCAATCTTGGAGATAGTCCATATTGGAAATCATGAAGCTAAGTCGAATGTTGGTCTTCATGTTTAGTGTGACCCGAACATGCTACCATCACACAACAACACCTCAAAGGAAGTGTGGTTGCATTCCTCTGCTAGGATCAGTTGCTTCCCGCCATGGAAGTAACTCTCTAGTGCTTGAACATGCTTGCAAACATGTCGTGGAGTTCTCAAGAACTCCTCCAAAGGTCATTGACCTTTGTGTACCAATCTATAGCACATCTTCAAAAATGGATTCTTATGATGCAATATCGAAAACAACCATTGGAATGTGGTTGCCCTTGTCATCAATCTGTTGTCTGTCTTGTTGGTGATGCAAACCTCTTGTGTTACTATCTCTCCTTGGACAACTTCTGCCCCATGGATTGGAGATGCAGGAAACTCTTCACCTTCTTCAATCTTCACTCTCCACACTCTTCTCTTGGCTGTGCGGTTTTTGAGGTGAAGTTCTGGATGAAGCTGCCAACACTTTTCTTCCCAATGTCCACTCAACTTGTAATGGCGGAAAAATTTCTTGGCGCTGCGATATGTTCTACTTAAGATAATTATTTTCTTCCCGTGCCTTTGATTTTGTTGTCACGTTGGAGAAGTTTTCTTGTCCTTTTTCTTTTGAAAACAATCAAGCCTAAGGCATATGACTTGCTTCTTTGAGCAAGATGCCTCAAGATGGCCTTTCTTACCACAAAATGAACAAACCTCTAAGTACCAACAACTAGCAGTGTTATGGTCTCTCTTCTTGCAGCGATGACAAATAAGGAATATCTTGTTTGATGCAAATGTCCCAATCTTCTTCTTTTGAAAAAAATCAGGCCTAAGACATATGGATTACTTCTCCCAACAAGATGCCTCAAGATGGATTTTCTTCTCACAAAATGAACAAGCCTCCGAGTACCAACAAATCATACCGTTATGGCCTCTCTTCTTGTAGCAGTGACAAACAAGGAATGTCTTGTTTGAGGTAGACCTCCCAATCTTCTTCTTCTTCTTGCTGCTTTCTCTGAGTGCAGGTCTAGGTTGAGTCTGTGAGCTCTTCTCATCGCTACCCTCCTTCAATCCACCACAAGAAGTTTGAGCTGGTAGTGGGATGCCACATTCATTTACCGTTGTTGTTCCTTCTCCTTATGAGCATACTAACTACAACATGTCTTTAAACTTTACAAAAATGGTTTTCATGGTCATTGGATTTTCCATTCTTATATTGGATCCCAGGCCTTCATGCTTGACCCATGGTGTAGCTACAATGGGGATCAAGATTCCTTGTCTTCTCTTACCTAGCCCTTGTCCATCATAGCCCATTTGCCTTAGTAGCTTGGAGCCAATGCATTTGGTATGCTTTTCAAATTCACCAAACTTTTCTTGAGGAATGACTATGGAAGGTGAACTTACCAAAGTGGTCTCGGACATGGTGATGGTTAAGGCAATGATAATGGATGGTGTCCTTACTTCCCAATGCTCTTGGACAATTGCTTAGAGCTCCTTGAAGGCCTCCTCATTGTCTACCAACTCATGTTGTAGTTGTGTCATCATCTGCGTGAGCCTATATTCTTTCCAACTATACATCTGGATGACCTTTTCTCCAAGGTGTACAAGCTCTGTTATGTGCTTGTCCCAATTCATCATGATCACTATGAGGGTGTCTCAATGTTCTTCAAACTTTTTCTTTAGTAATGGTAGTAGTTTTGCAAAGGTCTCAAGGTTCTTCTCCATCTTTTCTATCATGTGGTTGAACATATGAACATGTTCCTTCAAGTCCTCGTTCTCCTCTTGAAGCTAAACATTGCTGGCCCATAGGTCTTCCAACCTGTCTCTACTTGCTTTACCCATGCTGAGGTCTACGATGTTCTGCTCAAAGTTTTGGCAAAAATCATGGTCAATGATGCAACTGCTTTGATGCCATTTGTTCTATAAATGAGGTACTTATATCCCACTCGCTTCACCAACACATATCCTTTGCGGAAGTCTCTTCTAAGCTTTGTTCTCTGGCTTGTATAGAGTGCTTTGTCTTCTAGAGTCTACTAGGCTTCTGTCGTCTTCCTTGCATAAGGATCTTGGGTCTTCTTTGTTCTTTTGATGGCTGCAAGGCCTTCTCTCAATGTAGCTTGCACACAACAACCAACCTAAATTACAATATAGTCAATAGCACAATGCTCTGTAAAAACTCTGAATTTAGTGACCAGATACCAATGCTAATCTCCATTATGCCAATGCAGTATCTCTTCAACATGAATGGCTACAACCAACGTTTTCAATTTCTGAATTGGAAAAACAAGGTAGTTAGAGGTTTAATTTTGTCTGGTCTATCCTATGGAATGCAAGCACCATAGCTCTTTATGCCAAGAGGTTTACCCATCAAAGATCAAAACAATTAGTATATCCATGTGCATGAATTCCCTCTTCATGTTCCTACTTATTTTTCACTCAACACTCTCAAAATCTTCCTGAGATCCTTAGTTCTACAATTGGTAGATAAAAATGATTCTACATTATTTTACCATTATTCATGTTTGCTTCTACTGTTTTGGTATGAAGATAGGTGCCCTATCTTCAGGGGGTCTTCAAGTTCAATAAGCTTTTACCAGTGTGCTATAAACTGTGTAGAGCACTGAAAAATTAAGTTACAAAAAACGTGTGTGTTTATTGTCAATGTGTCCAAATATACAGTGAAAAAATGAGCTAGAATTTCACTTTTTTCTAAATATATGTGTTTATAAATGAAAACCCTAATAATCATTTCATTCTTTTGCCAAAATTTAGAGGGGAGATTTATGCAAGAGAGATTTCCCTGCAAAGACTTTGGAGTGGGTAGGTTTTTTTGAAGAGCCAAATTTGTAAGGGATCACCGTAGGTAACATGCAAATTTACAAATGAGAAATTTTAGGTAGGTGATTTCATTCTATTGATCATCTCAATCTTTCTCCTATTTGATTCAAATGCTTTTTAGTGCATTCATAAAAAAATAAGAGAGTTTCATAATTACATTTAGCATTGAAAGTGATAACTTCCTTGTTGTTTCTCATAGTTTTTCTCTATATATTTCACATCTAGATTTTTTTTAAGCAATAGATTTTTATAGGGTTTCTTTACTTGTATATGGGGTGTTTGGTATCCATTGAAATGAGATCACTCATTACATTGGATCCCAATTCCTGTTGCTATTGGTTTTCTTTAAAAAAAATGCTTTCATAGTTAGCGGTGTGCACTGTATGAGAGTAGTGTGTTGATGTGTGTTTCCCTGTTAACAACATCACTAAGTTTAAAATGAAAATAGCCTTGTTTTTAATATGGAAAACATCATGTTTTAAATTTGTTCACGGGTTCGACAGTGCACAATAAATAGTATTGAGACATTGATGCTTCTATTAATTTATAGAGCATCGCACAAATATAATAATTTGTAAACAAAATGTTTTTGAATTTGTAAGAGCACAGTTATCATATATTGATGCATATACATATTCTTAACACATTTGTGTGTGTTATTTTATTATATGCACCAAAATCTTATTTTGTAAAAAATATTTCGTAATTTTTGTATTTGATGTTTCTTGGTTTTTTCTTTTATAGAAGATGGTCGATAGAAGTTCAAAGAAAACAACTTATTGTAGCGAACACGATGGTAACTCTTCCCGTCCAGAGAAAGGAAAGTTCTTTTTTTTTTTTACAAAAATAAACTAAAGATTATATTAATATATGGTTGTTGTGCCAGAGCAAACAACAGTCGCCATTAAAAAAAAAAATCGGCTCAAGGCTAATAGATTTGTCTACTGCTAGTAAAGTTACATACACATACATCTCCCTATTAAATTTCCATACATATTGATTGCTAAATTCTTTGATATATTGGCCAAGTAAAAGCACTACTATGAAAAACATTTAGTGTTACACAAATTCAATGTCTTGTACATCTTGTTTCCACTTGTTGCATAATTTCCCTCCATTTCCATCGGGGCTGGATCACAAACCCCCATATCTTCATCTAAAACTCCTCCTTGGCGTGACACATTGGAACCTTGATTTGTAGAAATTGAGAAAGATCATTATGGGTGAACCTAAGACCTCAAGTATTAACATTCTATCTCCAGACTGTCAATTCGTTGAGCTCGAGTCTTGACCATATTTGATAAATTTTCCATTGTCTACTCTACTTCCTTCAAATTTGTCGAAATCTTCAGGAGGACCTCTTTGTTTACTTCTGCCATTTCGTCTTGTCTACGGAGGATACACTTGATTTCACTCTATGAGGGATCTATTCCTACCCTACACAGACAACCAAAGCTTCCACACTTCAAGTAGACAACCCCGATTCATGTTTTGGCAAAACCAGAGTCCAGAAAGAGATCTTCAACAATTAAAACCCTAATTTTTGGAGCATGTAATCTAATATTTACAGAGGCGAAGGAATAAAACATGGGGACTAGGATGAGTCTGGTTAATGACAAATTTGAAACCAACATCGACTTCTTGATCGTGCTAACAAGAACCCACCTCCCACAATGAACAATCACTAACACTAGAGTGCAATTCCACATGACAGAGCGACAATGGACGAAACCTCTAGAGTATGGAATGTATATCATGCCCAACCTCACCTTAGATAAGAAGCCCTCTTTGCACAAATTAAATTGAATGTTGGCATTAAGATCAAGTGCCTTGTAATATGAAAGTCACCTAAGCACGTCGACACCTATGTATTTTCCACGCCACTTGTCCCTTAACATTAAATCGAGCATGGAAATCATGGTATGGGGAGAAACCCCATAAATCCATTTGACACTAATACACTAGCATTAATCCTCGATCCTATTTTTGGCCAATTGGTCGGAATTGGAATTAAGTTCGTGTTTGATATGAAGAATAGAGAACTCCTCGAATTCAGCCAAAAGAGAGATGGAACGAAACAATATATTGTTGAAGATATTGTTCCCAACCTCAGATCCTTTAATAATAGCCCTATTCACTATCATCGAATCACCAAAAACAAGGAGTTTGGAAATCCCCATTTCCTTCGCTATTTTGATTCCTTCCCATAGCGCATAGGCCTTCGCAATGTTAGAGGCCTTATCGAATCCCCAAGCATATGAAACGATTGGATTTCCTCCAGGATCAAAGGGACTCCCACTCGCATCTGATAAGGAAATATCTTTAAGTTGTATTAAAAATTTAATATATTTGAATCATTTGCAGGTTTAAATTAATTATGCGTGTTGGTTAAAGCATGTCATGTAAATTCCAAGGGATAAACGAAGGGAAAACCAATACATGTTGGTGGTAAAGTCCAAAAAGTGCATAAAGCGATGGTAAAATAAATGAACATAATTGCATTGCAAGAGGAGCCATTCTAACAACAACGTGCATCAGAGGTATGCAATTATTCATTTATTCTTTTATGTACATTGAATTTGATTATCGCATGAAATACTAATTTTCAATTGTTCTGTTGCAAAAAAGACAAAAAAATGGAACCCATTCAACACATAAGATAGGATGATGAAGAATAAGAAGGTTGATCACAAAGTTTGTGAGTACTTACGTTTTTGACCTTACTTAAAATTTCATGTTTGTTATGATCTTTATATTCAAATGATTAATTTACACTTATCCATGGACGTCTTCTAGTAGGTGCTAACATACAAAGAAGAACCCACTGAAGAATTGATTGACATTGGATTAAGTATGGGTTGTGAGTACATGTTGAAGTATCAAAGTTTAATTCAACAATTTGTAAATAGCTATGTTGTTTAACTTCCTTTGTTTTATAATTAATGGAACAACAAAAAACCTTTATATTAATTATATCGACTTTGTTTTGTCATGACATATTAACCATTCAGGAAATAAAGTATGGAGTGCAT
The DNA here is from genome assembly GCA_900067695.1 of Picea abies. Lineage (NCBI taxonomy): Eukaryota > Viridiplantae > Streptophyta > Pinopsida > Pinales > Pinaceae > Picea > Picea abies. The sequence continues at coordinate 8,510 of CBVK0101229394.1, forward strand.
CCAACATACAATATTTTGAGAGATGACATGATGCAACATAACTTAGAAATAATGTGTATTGTTTATGAAACATTTACCACTACAACACACTTTTTATTTACGCAATCATGCATATTCTACTATATATAAATGTATATATACTTATTACACTTTATTTTTATGTTTGTAGATGGAATATGAAGAGGACATGGAACATAAAAAACAAGTTGATCAAGAAAACATGAGGTTAAATAACCAAAGTACAATATTGCCTACAAGTGATGAAGAAATGAGACATGCACGCAGCTTGAGCGATAACAACAATTCAAGTGATAAATGACAATCAATATAATTGAATGTTCCTGCAAGTTGTATGTTTTGAAATATTTGTCTATGAAAATCATGGATTTTGTTTAATGTACTTGACATATTTTCCTAATTGCATGGGGACATGTTACCAATAAGTGTAACAATTGCATATTGGTCGCATTTTGATTATTGTGGACCTTTACGTTGTCCAATTTTGTATGACAATGTGTTAGTTATACATATATAATAAAATGTGTTTCTTCTTTTATTACATTGTCAAATGGTGTGTTGTTGATTAATTAATATATGGATGATTTACATTGTTACAAATAATAGAGGTGTAATCCGTTGGATAATACATTAATGCAATCATATATCAAAACACAATAAAAAAATATAAAAATCAATATATTGTAAACAAATATTTGATTTTGAGAGAATTAATTGAAAATTTGTAAAAAAAAAAAGTTAATTAAAATATATACATATCGGTGCATTGTATTATTTGGAACTCACTAAATGGTGCATTTTTATGAGTTATACAAACTAGTGCTTATTAATTACAATGAAACACCTATGCTAAAAGTTGTGAAAAAAACTGTTGCTTTAAAAAATATAACGTACGATTATATTTATCGTTTCAAAATATTATGGTGCGTACGATTACAATACACACCGGTGCTTTAAATATAATACATGCACTGATACTTTACATATAACATACACACATGTGCTTAGTAACAAAGAATGGCGTTGACATGTTACCTTAAATGTTTGAAATTTCACTTCCCTCCAGTGTACACAGTGATACAGGCACTGAAGCATACAAATTATACAAGAACGACATGCCATAAAACAAAAAGAATGAGCTAGTGCGTAATATTTATACGAGAACTGATGCTGTATGAAACAAAAAATGTGAACCGGTGCATGTGTAAACCAAAAATGTATCGGTGTTGCATAAAACAAAAAAGGCGAACTGATGTGTAATAATTATAATAGCATCGATGCTTTTTATCTTTGTGTATGCACTAATGTAGTTCACTTAAAAACGCACCAATGTGTTTTACCAATACAAACATCGACAAAAAATCTCTGCTCGCCCAATTTTTTTTAGTTATATGGAACATCTGTTAAGACTTCTGCTATGAATAACAAAGTTTTTTTTGAAAATTTTGTCTTATTGTGTAACACTAAAAACCTTCGCTACAAGGTGTTTTCCTTGTTATGCACTTTTAACTCACAACTTGATAATCCATTCACCTTCTTTCCCAGGTATTTAGTGAGCTCAACCTTATCCCTTTCACTTCTTCATAAAGTGGGGCTTGACCATTGAACAAACATCTCACCTTGTGATGACATTGCTAAGTTTGCCAACTAATTAATGGTGGTCCAAAAACATTTGCTCACATGTGCCAACTAATTAATGGTGGTCCAAAAACATTTGCTCACATGGACAAAGTTAGATTCTTTGGATGAACAACTCTTCTTGTGATGACATCGTTAAGTTTGACAACTAATTACATCGAATGTGTTTTTTTAATGGGGCGGTTCCCCTCCAAGCCTTCATCATCTGTCCAAAGCCTCTTACAAACTGCCATCTATCATGTTCGCAGTGTCTAGGAATCTGCCATCTATCTAGTGATTTTCACTCCTCGTGATTTGACTAGTCCCATGTTCCTCGTTGCTACCCAAATTTGTTTCTCGGACTATAGTGGTGTCCAAGATTTACTTGCGCATATGGGCATTGTGCAAGAGGAGTAGGATCCACAAATCTCTGGTTGAGCAACTCCCCAGGAAAAAGCAACAAATGAACACAAATTCACATTGAAATTTAATGATACATGGGCAAGCTTTATCAAATATTTTTCTTCAAAAATGTAAAATCCCCTTGAGTTCACCACCATATCCCGATCCTAGCATGAATGCATGAAATTAAACCATAATGCTGCAAGATTATGCAAAATGAGCAAAAAATATACCACATGTCGAATTTCGAGTGGGAAAAAATCTACAATGGTGCTATGAATGCCACAAAAAATCCACACAGTCAAAATCTCACATTCCTTGCAAAAATGACATCTAAGATCACACTAGAATAGAGGAAACACCTATTATTGTAGAGACACCATCTCTAGATCAATTGATTTGCAGGGTATTAATATCTCATATGTTGATTCATTGATTTTCATATTTATTGAATCATAAAGCGCAAGAAATGTTGAATTTATATTAGAAGAATCACATTTGATATACTTATTAAGCATCAAAAGTTATATTTGTACTATAAAAGGAATGGATATCTTATAGCTAGAATGACTATACAACATCAAAAGATGCATGTTACAGTAAACTTTGAATATTCATAAAAAAAAATCTACATTCCAAGCAAAAATCCCAAAATTAATTAACACATAATCGACACAAGTCTAACATAATGAATACCTTTGCTTACATAGATGCTTTAAAACCAAGCTAAAATGTTCACAGGTGCAAAGAAATCACACTAATGAAAAAATGAATAGCTATCTTATGCTTTAAAAGGCATGTACTTTATCCAAAAATAACTACAAACGATCATAATAAGTTAAAATTTCTTACAACTAGCATGCGTGAATTGTTCAAATGCCAAAAACAGGGTAGTGAAGGCCAAAATTCTTTTAATTCAATGAAATAATCCAAAAGAACAATCCTCGAGAATATGTAAAATGAAGGAACAAATTTGACGACAGTATCCATTTTTTATATAGTATATATCGTTATGAAAAAACAATATCTCACAAAAATGATACCATCCCATCTTGTAACTTTGTCTTTTAAAGGCAATAAAGTCTTAGTTCATTAGAAATTATTTTATTTTAATTTATTACTTTATGGAAGTTTATTAGTATTAGTTTTATTTTTATTCACTGATTTATGGAAATAGTGTAGGATATTAAAAATTAAGAGTTTGAATCAGACACTTTATGTGTGGACAAGAAACCTACATATGTGAACTGGATTGAAGGGTGTGGGAAATCAGTGGTGTGTGAAGTTGTCATTGGTGAGGTAGTTGTTAGCAAGGTCTTGAAGACTACCGTTCCAACTTTTTTAGAATTGAACATGCTCAAGAACTTGATTAAAAATCACTTTTGAGAACATGCTCAATGACCCACTGGTGCCATGGGGGGTTCAATGCCCATGCATCAAATATCGTATTTTATGTATTTATTACAATAGGTCAATATCTTGTCCACAACATCAAGAGCTCTTTGTGTTACATCTCTTTATTCCATTTTGGCAAACAAACACGAATGAACCTTCAACATGGGCTATTTTTCTAGATAATTCCATAAATGAATGTCCCAACTCCCAACCACTGTGAATAAAAGGTAATGATGTAACTTTTATATTACTAACATTAAAATTAAAAATAGTCTCGCTAAACCATAATGAGGTGGATTTGATGTAACTATTATTAAAATTAAAAGTCTCGCCAAAACATGACGTTGAGGGAGTTCTACCGCTCTATACATATTTTTTTTGTCAATCAAGTCAAACTCAACATGGAAGGAAGTTGGTAGGCATTGACAACCAATGGTGGCAAGGATATACACATATCGGTTACTGTTGATGTTAGTGGTAGTATTAGATAGGTATTTCCGCACATGTCTATGTGTCTAGACATCTGGAAATCATCCAAAGCCTTCTACTCTTGAATTTACTTTAATTAAAATAATTATTAAAATAACTTGTTTTTATTAATTAATTATGTAATTAGTTAATTTAGTTATTTAAGAAACATGCTAAAAGTATTTAGCGTGCAACATGTAATCTAAATCTCAAGTGAGTGTGAGAAGTAATCTATCTCAAGTGAGTGTGAGAAGTAATCTCAACCGTAGATCACTTTTGAGATTAAAAATAGATTGTAACTCACGACTATAAAAGCAAGGCTAGGGTGAAGGAGAAAGACACTTGACATATTCAAGGAAATCTTGGATAGGGAAGGAAAAAGACTTCCATCTAGAGATCAGGTTGAGGAGAAGAGAGAATAGAGGTTTACACAGGTGGGTTTCAATTTGAGGAAGCCACATGAGAGTGTCAGATATACACAACTTGTCGTACAAGTTTTATGTACGGATACATGGTTCACAGTGTAGACAGTCACACATATATGCGATTTACAAGAAGGCGAATCATGTATGCCTCGAAAAGCATGCTAGAACTAGTTGTACAACATGTCAGACCTTGCCAGGTTAGTTTGCAGTTGTATTTCTCTCAGTGGGCCATTATTCCTATTACGGGAGCTTTGATTTTAGCATAATAAAATCTTTCTCAGCACTGGTTTCCCCTCTGAGGCTTTTCCAGGGGTTTATACCCAAAAATTTTGGTGTTCTTATGTGTTTGATTTGGTTTCCTTGTTTATGTTTTCACTATATGTTTAGTCGATTACTCAATTGTGCTTTTAGTAGATAAAGTGATTTTGTTTTGAGCTAATTGTCGAGTGTTGAGTAGGAGAAATTTCAACAATTATAATACCTTTTATTGAGATAAGAAAAATTCCACTTGTTAATGTTTTTTTCAAGGTTTTCTTTGGATTAGGAAGTGAAAGTGAATGAAAGAATTAATGGAGGTCTATTTTAATTTTGGTTTTGATTTGAGTAGTAAACAATAAGGATAAGACATAATAGAAATAATTACCCCACTTCACCCTCCTTATAGTCCAATTAGTTTTAGTTTATTTGTTGTGAACATGAATGTGGGGTTATTTTGCAATTTCTAGGTTGGTTGCAAGTGGAAACAATAAGAGGTGGAACACATTTGGCTTCACAAGATGCTTGCTTGAATATGTTTAGAGTGAAAGGAGTGAATGTTAAATCCCCTATAGCGAACATTAAAAGGTTGGTGGGAATTGGGGTAGGAGTAGTTTTGGTTGGAGCATTGTCTCTCATGTTTGGTTCGGCTACATGCCAATTGGTGAAGATCCATATGCAAAAAAACCAAAGCAACAACCACCACTTGATCAATTACCTTATTTATCATAGTTGGGATCCACACACCCCAACCCAACAAAGTCACGGGCAATATATTTCACTCAATCATTATTCATTTCATTTCAAGGTGATTTGTCTATCAATGTAATGAAGGATAATGATACTCAAATTTACTTTAATAATTGTTATATACAATGCATTGGTTACATAGCTTTACATGAATAATATCTCATGGGCAAGAGATTAAACTGTAATTAGGGGTAGTATATGGTCTCATGTGTGGGACTAAGGTTAGATGCTACTAGAAAACACATGGACCCGTTGGAGGTAGCTACAACAATGACCACAAGGGACACTTGCTTTTTTTGCAGATACTATCTAGGCTGGAATTGTCTTTTGGTCTTGGAGTAAGACATAAAAATACCTTTGATTGGCTAAGAACTCATCTTCCTTGGATGTAAGGAAACATGTGAACGACCCAAAACTTTGAGGCCTGTAGCAGGGGCATAAATCTGCCCCCTTACGAACTACTAATGGGTCATTTCTAGTGGCGTGGTTTTCCTTGAATATTGATGATGAGTCTACACACATTCATGGATAACAACCAATGATTACTATCCTCATTGTCGATTAACAACTGAGTTATGATAGGTTTTACATTAAAGAGGTGCTAGATAAGTATGATGTGTATAGCTTTAGGGTGGTCATATTGTAAATGATAAGAGAACACAAACCATCTTTCAAACTACCTAACTTATGGGACACTACATATGCATGGTTGTTTCATAAAAGGCATTTCTCTAAGGTAAGGATTTTTTCATGGGATAAGTGAAGACAATGATAATTTGTTCAATAATTTAAATCCTTTCATTGTGAGTTGGATGTGTCAACTATAGTTCACAAACCAATCGTGTCTAGCACTTTTGGAAAATTAAAAAGTCATTGTGAGTTGGATGCGTCAACTGTTATTCCCAAACCAATTGTCTCTAAGACTTTTGACAATTAAAAACACTAATGGTTGTAGAATTACAATCAACAAAACCATTTTGGTCTATTGGTCCTTTGCTTATGTTGGCATTCCTCAATGAAAAAGGTCTCATGAACAAAACACTACAACCTTGAATGTGGATCAAATTTGACTTTACCAAGTAGCTTGACTCCAAGCCCCCAAAAAATATTCAATTTTTCGTGTTTTGAATATTTTAAACGAAATTGTGTGGATAGATTGATTACAATTAGAAATCATACATGAAGTACTCGGGAGGTTTGGTGCTTCATTGGTCATATCCACTAATATAATTTTCCTCATCCTCCTATGAGTGAAATTCGTATGCATCGTGGATGGAATCCAATCTTGAGAGCTTGTCATTGGGAGTCAATGAGTCATTACTAGTGCAAATCGTTGAGGTGATGACCCTTTGATGCACTTTGAACTATGAATCTCCTTTGAATCGATGGTTTCCAACCTCTAATTAAATTGTATCGGTTACCCACAAAAATGTCCTGATACATAGCAACAACCCTCCATTTCCTCCAATTCTAATGAGTCCTTGGAAGATTCTCTTTATATATCACCACTGCATTGTTCTTGAAAACTCCATTAGAAACAACAGTTGGGGTTGATAAGTTTTGTCATCTATTTAGAGTTGCTCAAACATCGAAATGTGTCATTTGATGTTTGGTTTATGTTCTATCCTTCAAAATGCCATGTGTCATATGTTGATTGGTCTATGTTCCATCCCACGACACACTACACTTGTCCATCCCACCCAACACCCCCTGCATCCCCTTTTCACCTTCATGTTGTCTTCGTTCGTGAAACATTGTCCTTTAGTTTTTGCTCCATCATCATCTCTTCACCCTTTTAATCGTTGTGTCTTCTTCCTCTTCTATCTTTCTCTGGAAAAGTCACAGTCACATCTCTGTGATTATTGTAGGGGCATGCAACTGAGCAATTCAAATTTAGAATTATAAGATCGTTGAAAATATTTCGCAAAATGTGAAATAAAAATTGCTCTTATATAATATTCATTTTCCATCTAAAAACAAAACCTCAATCTATAAACAACATAACCACTCCAATTCACTTAGGTAATCCCTCTCCCATCCTTCAAAATTACACTAATTAATTAATGATAATACAAAACTCATTATTACACATTCACAACGTTTCTTTGAAGATAGTGACCACTTTTATGACTCTCTAACTCTCGTGAGGCATCATCTTCACACAAGTGGAAAAGCCGACCCTTTTTTTCACCTAAGTGGAAAAGCCGACCCGATGGTGAAGAACGCGCAACGTGCTGAATATTTGGTTCTATGGACATCGAATTTGGCTAGGGTTTGGAAGAAGTGAGAAGTAGGGTTTGCTGAAGAACGCAACAAGGTCAAGTTTTGGGTCCATTGACATCGATTTTGGCCAGGGTTTGGAGACGAGGGGTGATACACGCGATCGGTTTCTCCCCACCACAGCAACGTTCTCTGCCATTTCAGTGACGAGTTCCGAAGCTTCATCTTCTCAGCAGATTTAATCCCCGACTTTTACATAGCCAGAGTGCTTGTAATAACACCAGGTTTGTAGGGTTGGGGATTAAATTGCTCAGAAGTTGAAGTCGGAATTTACTTGCATGGTGAGTTTTATTTCCACCCGAAGAAATTTCTTCATATATCGGACGGAGTGTTGACTTTATCGGAACGGATTTATGGTGAGGAACATAGAGAATAGTGCCAAATTTCATTGGAACGATTCAGTGTAAGAGCATGCCCTCCTACTTATTTTATCTATTTATTTGTATTTTACAGGAAAACAGATTCTTTTTTGGGTCGGAGCAGGATTGAAATTCCTGGACCTACTCCCGGTACCTGTCGCTAAAGCCTATATAGGAACGCCATAAAGGCCCCCGGCTATACCCGTAGGCTGTAGATGACAAAATTGGTCCGAATATAAAGAAAATGATTTTGATTTGAACTCAGATCACGGATTTGCTCCTTAGCTACAACCATTATTGCATCTTGCTGTTCGTCTGCTGATGACACGTTTGTATTGATTGCTTATTGCTTGCTCCGGGTGCTTTTTCTTCCGGTCTCGGCTTTTTAGATCTTGCACATATGGCTGGCTAGTCCTTTGTGAATGGATTTCACGTCAATGGATTTCATAGCCTTAATGTCACGTGGCAAACATTATGCACGCAGCAGAGTAATAAATGCTGTATCGGCTAGGATATACATTCCTGATTACTCTGTTCCTGGTGGATAGTGATTGCCTTGTTGCTGGTGCATATTGATTGTCTTGTCATACACTGACAAGATGTTAGGGTAAGTGTGCCCTTATCATCCTGATCTCTTTGGTGATTTGTTTATTTGTGTATTTTTTTATTCAGGTTTCCTTAGTTAAAGTTGATGTGTGAGTTTCCAACAACAGAGTTGAGTTTCCAACAACAGAGTAATAAATCTTGTATATTCTGGGATATATAGTCTAAAATATATAGCATTTATTATTTTTTATTCAGGTTTTTTTTTTTTTTTTTTACTAAAATTGGTATTCAAGTGCCCAACAACAGAGTGATATATACCCTTGGATCTGAAGCATTTCAGATCTAAGGGTATATAGTCTGGGATATATAGTCTAAAATATATAGCATTTATTATTTTTTATTCAGGTTTTTTTTTTTTTTTTTTACTAAAATTGGTATTCAAGTGCCCAACAACAGAGTGATATATACCCTTGGATCTGAAGCATTTCAGATCTAAGGGTATATAGTCCAGCATATACGGCATTTATTACTTTACTGTGCAGTACATAATTTGCCTTGATAAGAGAGGGCTGTCTATTCAATCCCCTTCCTCTTCCAAACATTATGGGAATAATGAGTGGGTTACCTCCCATCTTCTTCCAACACTTGAGTTCTCCCATATCTAATGGTGACCCCTGATTTGCTGCAACATATACTTCTGCATTCTGAGTTCTAGAGACTTGAGGATGCTTATACTCTCCACGTGTTACCGTGTTTCTTTTGTCCTTCGTTTAATTCTCTCTATCCAAACACTTGCATGCTTGAATGATCCAATCAGGATTCGGATGATCAGATTTGGATCTCCTAAGCAGGTTACCTTCTCTGTGGACAGCATGCTCAGTGTTCAGAGACCTTGTAGAGCCGCCAGTGCCTCTGCTTTGTTGTTTGTCATTGTCCCCAAACCCAATGCAATTTTTTTTTAGTTTTTTGTCACCTGGATTATAGATGACACCATCCATCCCTACAACTCCTGGGTTCTCTCTCACTGCCCCTCCGAGGTAGTGTTTTTGCTCATGAACCTAGGTTTCGATGTCCCTATTTGTGGGCTCTAGTCTCGAGCTTTTTTGAGTCATTCAGACCACTTTGATCTGGGGGATTTGATCATTTATCCATTGCCATAGGTTCAGTGAGTGCAACCAGTGCTCTACCCTGTCCTCTAATGGTGCCGTTGGCTCTTTCTTTTTGTGGTTTGCTTAGAGGGTTTTATGCCAACAGTCACATCGCTGATGAGGTTAGTTTTGCCACGTTGATTTGCTCTCCTTGGAAGATGCTCTTGTTTTTAGCCAACCAAATTTTCTAGGACAACATTCAAGAAAGTAGAATCCAAGTCTTTGCAATAATTTATTTATCCTTTTGTGAACCGAGGTATTTTGCTTACCAATCTGACAAGAGGCTTCCCGGGCCCAAATCTTTTTAGCTTATACACATTCCAGGAATATTATATTTATCCCAGATTCTGTTCCAACATCCAAATGCTGATTGGATGCAGGAGTACCATTTTCTCAGAATGGAGTTCATGTCCCTTTTCACAAAGTGTCATCTTTCTTTTCCTCCACAAGCTTCCTCCTCTCTTAATGCAGAAGTCAAGGCTTGAGAGTGCTTTTCTAAGGGAGTTCTGTCCTGGGAGAAGAGCCCAGAGGAGATGAAGTGTAGATGGTGTCGAAAATCAGATCATGGTGAGCAGATTCTGTACTCTAAAACTAACCTACAGCCTATAGATTGTTAATGCTGAATACACCAATCAAAATTTCTGCTAGGGAGTACTCTAACCTACAAACACACGCTGCTATAAAAATAAAACAGTGTAGACAGTTTCCTGAACACAGAAAACAACATCTGATTTTTCTCTACTAATTCTGAAAACTGAAGATGAAAACTACAGCTCAAGAGTCAAACTTTTGAACCATCAAATGGTCTTTTATAGACTAGGAAGAAGAGGGATACAATGAATCTGGACACATGACAGCAACATCACTACTGGCAGTAAAACTCCTAACCCTAGTGTCCGTGGCTGCATAGAATCTGAATAAGCATGCTAAAAGGAAGTGTCCTCCTCTAGAGATCTGCACCCTTCTCTAATTTGGAAAATCTCATGCATGAACACCTCTCTAAACTTAGGGAACTACGCCCTCTACTTGTGCATGCAAAAACTAATCAAGGTATAAAAACTAATTTAATATTGAACTACTAAATTAGAAAAGAAACTGAAAACAGAAATAGACCGAAGATGGGCTGCCATATATGCACTGCCTTTGCTGAACTAAGTGCCACTGTTGAACCAAGAAACATATCTGAACAGAAACTGAAGTAACACTTTGAAGTACTCGTCATGTCATTAACACTAGTGAAAATCCCAAGCCCTAGTTTACTAAAGTTCTTATGATCTCAATCAAACAAGTAGATTGCTGAATTTAATAAGTGCAGAAATAAATTTCAGACCATAGCATTAATCACACAATAGCTGGAAATTAAATTATGGGAGCATAAAAATTAATTTCACACATACAGGGAATTACTCCTTCAAAACTAGCTTTTCATTCCTTCGAAAAATTTGCAAAGAAACCTCCACAAATTGCTTAAAAAACAGCATTGTACGGATACCAAACAACACCCCAAACTGAGCGGAACATCCTGGTGGAAGAGTATGGCCTGTTGTACGGCTGTATGGATTATACATATGCTTGTACGGCTGTATGGATTATACATATGCTTGTACGGTTATGACTGTACGATTTTACGGACTTCTATACAACCACACAGAACTGTGCAAATCTTTATATGGGACTGCTTGCTGCTTGGAAATGCCTCTTTCCTGGCTGCCTGCTTCCTCTCTCCCTCTCTGTGTCGCTTAACCTGTTCAACTGATCAAGTGTTCTTGTGTTTTTAAACTCTCTATCTTGACCTGTTTTAATAGTTTTAGTTGAGACCAAAACCCTATTCTATTTTTGAAATTACTTCTTGTCTGGGTCATGCATGCATGAAATACACTTTTTAAATTCAACAGCTAAAAATAAGACTATCACTTTTTATCTAAAGTGAATTACAAAATATAATTTACTTTTCAAAAATAGAATTACTTTTCGAAAATATCTTGAATTACTTCTCGCACGTTCACACAGAATTTGTGCGGAAGTTTTTGTTCGAACAATAATGGTGTTGTCTAAATGTTCTATGTTTTGACATTTTCACCGAAGTTCGACGATACAAATTTGGGTGAATTCACAATTTCGTATTGTTTAAATTGCATTTATGAATGCATAAATGGATTCTGTGTGTTGAAAAGCCCCCGAGGCACTAGGATTATACAGACTTAAGCACTCAAATATGTGGATCCGACAATTTCTCGTCAGATTTCAGGCAAAATTAAATGGATAATATCTCCGGAAAATAGCCAAAATGTAGAACGTTTAGATTACAACAGCTATAATTCTCAACACTCCCTGTCCAATTAGAATTCATAAACCCATGCAGCACAACTCTTCATCACCAACATACCTTAGACCAAAATACATTATGCCCTCCTAGTACTAGAGCACATTTTTTGCAACAACCCATTGAACTTGTATAGGCTCCACCATACATTGATTCAAGGTGTTAACTACAAAAGAATTGTTAGGTATGTTATTTACCAGATACATGAGGGAACCTATCAATTCCCTGTACATAGATGGATCAATCAAATTTGAATGTGAATCAACAAATGACTTGCTACTATAGTATTAGCGATGGGCTTACAGTTCATCATTTGTAATATATTCAAAATCTTGATTGCATATTTACCATGTGCAAGGAAAACCTCACTTAGATTCTACTTACACCCAAAAAGTAGTGCATCAATTCAATGTCTTTCCTGTCAAATTCTCTCACCAGCTTTGCCTTACACCATGTTACAAGTTTCTCTAAACTTTCTATAAGTATAAAATCGTCTACATATTAAACCAAAACAAGTAGAGTAGAATCAACAACCAAATAGTAAAGATTGGAATTAACATCTATCTTAGTGAAACCCAAACCTAAAAGATACTCATCAATCCTAGAGTACTATGCACGTGGTGCCTACTGCAACCCATAAAGGGCCATCTTTAACCTACAAACATAGCTCTTATGCCCGTGAACCTTAAAGCCTTTTGGCTGATTTATCATACACCTCTTTCCTCAATCAAACCATTAAGAAATATTGTCTTCGCATCCATTTGATATAAATGCTAACTAAAGATTGATGCTAAAGACATAATGAATCTAATGGAGGTATACCTGGCCACAAGAGCAAAAGTCTTCTCATAGTCAACTCTCTCTTTCCTAGAGAATCGAGTCTAGCCACAAATTGAGCTTTGAATTTCTCTATGCTACCATTCATTGTGTTCTTAATCTAGTACAACCACTTAGAATAAATCACTGACTTCCCCTTTGATCTAGGCATAATCTCCTACACATCGTTCACATCGTTCTTCATGATGGAGTTGTACTCCTCCACCATGGGATCTTGCCAAACCTGTTGACCCATAGCCTTCTTGAAACTAGAAGGCTCTACATCAATAATGGAAGACATTGATGTCACATGATTTGGAAATTTCTTGGGAGATGACTTACTTGAAATGAAGTCTTCGGAGCTCCAACTTGCTCCTGTGCCTACTATAATTTTTGGGTGAGCCACCTAGGCTTTCTAGTTGAACTGGAAGGTAAAGAGGCATATCTTGCACCTCCGGAAGCTTTACGAATTTGAATTTGATTTTGTTGAGATTTGCATATCACCCTTTGGGGTAGCAAGCTCCTTTACCTCCTTAGTCACTGTTGGAGGTTCTTAGACTTGGAGGAGCATGCATCCTCGTCAAACTCGACATATGTACTCACAACTACCTTCAACTAAGATGGAATGTAGACTTTGCAAGCTTTGGAGGTCTCGTTGTGTCCCACAAAGATATCCTTCAAACTAGAAGTTTCTAGCTTGGTCCTTTTCTCATGAGGAATATGAATGTAGATAGGACAATCGAAAACGCGAAGATGTGCTACCTTAGGCTTCTCACCAGTGAATGCCTCCTTTGATGTCTTGTCCTTCAAAAGTTTGTGAGGACCCTTGATTAGAATGTAGATATCTATAAGACATGCTTCTACCCAGAGACACAGGTAGATCTCGATCATGGATCATAGATTTGGCTATCTCTACGATGGACCTGTTCTTCCTCTTTACAACCTCGTTCTACCGAGGGTTGTAGGGAATTGTTAGCTCTTTCTTGATCTCTGCTTGCCAATAAGTGTCAAACTCCTTGGAGGTATACTCCCTTCCATTGTCGAAACTTAATATCTTAATCCTCTTTCCCGTTTGACTTATTACAAGAGCCTTAAACTCTTGAAACTTCTTGAATCTTGTGCCTGGTCTTCATGAAGTAAATCCAGGGCTTCCTAGAGGAATCATCAATAAAAGACACATAATAAATGTTTTCTGATAAGGAAGTTGGAGATATGGGTTCAAATACATCTAAGTGAATTAGGTCAAGAATCTCTCTTGACCAATGTTCGTTGCTAGGAAAAGAAGCGTTCAAATGCTTGTCAAATGCATGGCCCTTGCACACTCCTTTTTTCTCAGCCTTGAAGTCCGATAATTCTTGCACCTTGTCCTTCAAGATTTCATAGTGCAAGCTACTTAGCCTCTTGTGCAAATGCTCACACAAATTGTCATTGTCTTGCACTAGGGCTCTAACAGGATCCTCCTGCAACCTGTACAGAGCACCCTCACAAATACCTCTAGCCAAAACCCAACGAAGATCCAGACATCTCTTCCAGATGAGGATTCATCGATCGTCAAACTTAGTGATATACCTGAAGTCTCTTATCACTGAAACTGAAAGGAGATTTTTAGATTAGCCAGGTACATACAAAACACTAGTAAGCTCAACGTATCCCCTGATGGCATCTAGAATGAGATGGATCCCACTTTTGATATTGGATACGTGGCACATATCACCAAGTTCCACTTGTATGCTTGACCCCTGCTCCTGAAGTTTGTTGAAGGCCTTTTCGTTAGAGGTCATATGTTTGGAGACTCCACTGTCTACATACTAGTGGACACCAAAGTCGGTTTTAGATGATAGTGATGAGACCATGGATAAGTGTGTCTCAAGCTTGGATGAAAGATCATTCACTCTCACTAATGCTTCTACAACTTCTTGCAAATTGTTTCACATCCACTTGTATGCTTAATTCCTGCTCCTGAAGTTTGTTGAAGGCCTTTTCGTTAGAGGTCATATGTTTGGAGGCTCCACTGTCTGCATACTAGTGGACACCAAAGTCGGGTTTAGATGATAGTGATGAAACCATGGATAAGTGTGTCTCAAGCTTGGATGAAAGATCATCCACTCTCACTAACGCTTATACACTCCTTGCAAATTGTTTTTGCTGTTGTTGCTTGCCTCCCTTCCCTTTCTTCTCATGACATTGAGAATCATAGTGCCCAAACTTTAGACACTTGAAACATTTGATGTGGCTGAAGTCCTTCTTTCCTTCGTAAGTGGAACCAAAATCCTCGCTCTTCCCTTTCAAAGTCCTCCTTTCTCTCTGCTCTTCTTCATCTGGCTAACGAGGGCAAGATTCTGCTCCTCCTCTATCCCCGCAACATTCTCCAATCTCATCTCAGCTCCTCCTGGATTAAGTCCTCCCATAACTTCTCAAAGGTGGGAATATTGTTTTCCAATACAGATCCCACAGACAAAACACTGCAAAGAAGAAGAGAACCCATTTAATGCTATGGGTACTAGCTTGTAATAACCCCATAAATACTGATACATCTTAATCAATATAAAGACACAAAAGAGATTAGTTTTTCAGCTGCATGCATAAAATTAAAATCTAACAAGGCAATATATCACAATGATGAATTGTAAAATCGTTTATATTATTGAAAAGGAAAGTGAACACAAGGATCCAATAACCATCAAAGAGTCACCTACTCATTTTAACTGCACAGTTTCAAATGAGTCTTGCAAAGCATGTGCCTTCTTTACGTACTATTTCTCTAGTCCTTGGTTACCAACATAGACAGTTTATGTTTTCATTATGTTAACTTTATCCATCTTTTCTCCATGTACAGAATGCATTTCAGCTAAAGTCAAGGCTAGAATAAAATCAGCTAGGTCTTCAGAATCCTTAGACGTATCAAAACTCGAATCTTTAAAACAACCAACTGTACAAGAAATCATATGAACAGATTTTGCTTTCTTTTTCTGCTGCTGCTCAAAATTATTTTCTATGTTTGCAGAAGTTTCTTTCCAAGAGATAGGCTGGCAATCAATATTTACACAAGACTTTTCTCCATTTTCTTGTTCTATCAACCCTCCTCTTGCTTTTACAAGTTCTAGTATCTTTTCTATTTTATCTTGTTGATGTTGCAACCAAGAAATAGCTATATCTTTAATAGATCGGAGGCTATGACTTTTGTCATGTGTTGCAAAGAGTTCTTTTATGTCTCTGGCTATACCTTTAATATTAGCAGCAAGACATTTGAGTGCAATATTCTACCAATTCCGAAGTTGAATGACAGTGAATAGTTCCTCTTCCCTTGTACACGGCTCGGTATATTTGGCTTGGCATTTTGACTATAGCATCTGACGACCATTTTGTAAATGGTATTAAAGAAGGAAATATATCTCATGTATAATCCTGATCCCCTTTAACTGACTGATATTTGTGTTCCTCATTTTCTCTAGGCAACTTTCCTTTGTTGCTAGATTCAATCATCAATACTATAAGGTGAGGGGATTTTGTAGTCTCTCTCATGTGCATACTGGGGATTTATGCGAGGAAAAAGGCTGTTGTTACTCAGCAATAGGAGCAAGGTTTTCTCTGAAAGAAACTCATGATCTTGATCTAGATTCGATCATCAATACTGTAAGGTGAGGAGGACTTTGGATAATAGCCTTGCAGTGTTTACATCTTTTATAGTCTTTCTCTCATGTGCGTTCCAGAGATTTATGTGAGGAAAAAGGCTGTTGTTACTCAGCAATAGGAGCAAGGCTTTATCTGAAAGAAACTCATGATCTTGATCTATCTAACAGCCTAATTTTGGTTTGGGCATAAGCAAGGAGAAGAGATAGGCTTAAGAGCAGAGATAGAAAGTACCTCTGGGCACAGTAAGTTCCTTGTAAAACTCAACCATTTCAGAAGAAACCTTCATAATGTCTTAACATCAACACATCATGTTGGAAAGTTTTCTGGATAAAAACTGTGTAACAATTTTTGAAACGTCCAATGTTTCGAGTAGAAACTCCACCCATCATCAGAGACAAATGAAGTTAATACATTGAAGAAGAGTTCTCAAGATAGAATTTATAGAGAAAGATTGGTAATTGTCCATTGAAGAGAGGGAGGTAAAAATGAAAAAAAATGATTAAATATTTTTGAAATAGCCAGAGGGATTAGGTGCGAAAATATTATTAAATAATAAATTATTAAAGGTAACCGTTGTGATAGAACTTTAAAGTTATTCAAAGAGTCATAAAAAGTATAAATTTAACTCATTAATTCAAAGAGTAATAAAAAAGTATTAAATTAACACATTAATTCAAAGGTTTATTTAGGTTAAAAATAATGAAAGCTAAAAGATAAAGATAGGTAAAAGTAAGAATGGCCGAGGAAGGAGTTTGGCAAGGGTAAAAAGATATTAAAGAGAGAAAGGAAGTAGAATGAGTTATAATTGGTTAAGATATATTAATAAAATGATATGATAGAATATAGTAAGAGAAGAATGAAAAAGATGATGAGAAAATAAAGAGAATAATGTAATAAATTATAATTTCTTAAAATAGATTAATAAAATAAAATAAAAAGATGAGATAATACAGAGAATAATATAATAAATTATAATATATTAAGATAGATTAATAAAATATTATAGTATGAGAAGAATAGAAAAGAAGATAAGAAAAAGTGTATACAAGGAAGTTGGTTAGGTAGAGAAAAATGGTTACGAGAAAGGAAAGCAAGAAGAATTAAAAATGATTACAAGAAATGAAAGCAAGAAGAATTAAAAGGGGAGGGGAAGAGGGGGAAGGATGAGGACAATGAAAGTGTATAATAGAAGCAAGGCTGTTGTTACTGCCAAAGGTACATGGCAGTAAACCAATCTGCCAAAGATCTTGAAGTGAGAAACATCAGGCTTCTTGCCTGTGAAAGCCTCTTTCGGTGTGGCCCTGCCTAACACCTTGTGCAGATTCATGTTTTGTAGAAACACTATTGTGTTGCATGCCTTGGCCCAGAGGAACATGGGCAAGCCTTGTTCATGCAACATGGTCTTAGTAGTACCCACTATGTTGTGGTTCTTGCGCTTAGCTACCCGATTGTCCTGAGGGTTATGGGGTGCTGTGAGCTCTCTCTTGATGCCCTCTTTGGCACCCAAGTCCCTGAAGGCCTTGGAGATGTACTCCCCTCTGTTATTTGACCTCAAGGCTTTTATCTTCTTGTTGGTCTGGTTTTCAACTAGGGTCTTGAACTCTACAAACCTCGACAACACTTCATCTTTGTTTTTTATAAAAAATATCCAAGTCTTACGAGAATGGTCATCAATAAAAATAACATAATACCTGAAACCATGAAGGGATGGAGAGACACCATATTTTTCTTCAACCCTGGAACATATAGAACATCTCTGAGATAGATAGGTTTTCCAGACTCCCTCTCAAACTTGACAACAACTACACCTTGGGCTTGGTATTTGCCATCATCTCCCATCTCAATATTGAACTACATGTCCTTTTCTGTCAACTGGCTGAAATAATTTTTGTTCCCTGTCATGTGGCAAGAGGCCCCACTGTTAATAAACTAGGTGGTGTTGGTCACGAAGCTAGCCATGCATGCAATAAATGAGAAGTCCTCTTCAAAACGAGTGGACAACTCCTCTATTTCTACTGAGGCTGCAAGCTAGCCCTTCTTGGGCCCCTTCTTGCGCTGAGGACACTTAGTGGCATGGTGTCCAAGTTGATGGCACTGAAAACACTTAACCTTGCTGAGGTCTTTCTTGGGTTTTCCTTGTCCCCTAGAGCTGGATTCAGCCCCTCCTGAGCCTTTCTTGCTCTTGGGTTTGCCCCCTTTACCAACTAGGGAAAAAGTTTCCTCATCATCAATCTGTTTTACATGAAACCCATATCTGGTTTGTTTTCTAATCTCCCCCTGCACGCAGTCAGTCCATAGCCGCTCCCAATCTCAAAGTTTTTCTCTGCCATTCACTGCATCTATGAAGTTTTCCCATGACTTGGGAAATCCCAACAGTGAAAAGTTGACCATGTCTTTGTCTGGCACTATTTCCCCCACCCTTGCAAGTTCATCCTTGACTTGGGTAAATCTAGTGAGGTAGGAAACCACTAATTCAAACTTTGCCATCTTGATATTTCTCAGCTTGTCTCTGAGCACAAGCTTCCTAACTTCACTTGTGCCCTGGTACAGCCCTATGATGGTTGTCCACATCTCCTTTGCTATCTTTTTGCCTGCAAGGTGAGGTATGATGTGGTCCTTGACTCCCTCAAGGATAATCCTCTTAGCTTTGACATCCTTCTTGCTGTGCTAAGCCAACTGTTGAGGATCTGCTGGAGTGGTTGGTGGGTTATCCACAAATTCCCAAACTCCCTGCTCCTAAAAAACAAATCCTATTATTTTTCTCCAAGAGCATAAGTTAGAGGCCCCATCAAGGCGGTCTTCAAACCTTAGCCCCACATAAGCCAGTCCAAGTGTGCAGGCTGTGATTTGTCTTGCCAGAGACCCTAGCGCACCAGCTGGGTCGAGCACTCTTGGTTGAGAACCTGTTCCTGAAGCTGAAACAATGAGTGTTGGTCTTCAATCAGAGACAAGACTCTGATACCATGCTAAATTTTGTTAAAAATCAGAACCTAGTTGCAGATTTGTTCAAGTAAGAAGCATAACTAAACTTCTTTATCTTAAAATCTGAACATGCTGATTTTCTTAACACACAAATGCAATGGATAAAATCAGATAAAGACACAAGCATTCAACCACAGAAAACACAGTTATTTTTTGGTCAAATGACCTCGAAAAAACCCAACTAGGAAAACCGGTCTTTTGCTTGGTGATTTTTATTAGTTATGGAGATGGAAAACTCATAAATTTTACATTTGAAGTTTTGAAAACTTATCTGAGGCAAAATATCTGCCTTCAACAGTTTCTCAGCTCTATCTCTCATCCACACTGCTCACAACTTGGCTGATGGTGCGTCGTACGGCCTGTACGACCCAAGTCGCACGACCCTGCTGCTGGGCGTGTCGTACGGACTGTACGACTTGCTAGCAGAGCCCATAATGGGCTGGTTTGCTTGCTGAGTGAGAGTATAAGCTGGTTAGGTTGATAATGGAGGTTGTACGACCCCTCTCCCCCTTGCTGAAGCTTGATCTGATGTTGTCGCTGTCGTTGCTCTCTACACCAAGTTGATTAGTGCACAATGAGGGTCCAAAACCCTATTTCTCCCTTAGCAAATCGATTTGGGCCCACCAGTCATCTTAATGGCTGAGATTAGATCTGAATGGAGGGCTCAGATCAAATGCTTTATGACTATAGGAAAAATCAATTTTTCCTAAGTCAACCAAAGAAAAAATCAGAAAATGAATTGGGCCCCTTATTGGTGGGTCCCTCTGCTAAATTTTTGCACCTCCAAATCTAGCGAACCCTTCCACCTCTAACTCCATTTCTAACAAGTAATCTACAATAATTTTTTCAATAATCTAAGATAGAATTTAACATAAATAAATATACACTATTTATCCAATAGTTCGAAAATAAATTTTGATGACCTAGAACATAGATTGTAGCTTATCTTTTGAAGACTGTAGGTCGACAATCAACTAAGCGAGCAATTTCCACTCAACCGTAGGTAGTCCACAATGGACACCACCCCCTAGTCGAGCTATGATACCACTAGGGCAAAGCATGCATAAAATAAACTCCGAATTTTAGACTCAACGGATTTAAACCAATGATATTTATTGTTGGCTTCTTGAGGAGAGAGTAGCACTAAGACTCCTACATTACCTACTCCATACAACACAAGGAGCACCTCCCTTCTCTATTGTACAATACCTTAGAAAATCCTCCTTTTTGTGCTATTTAGCATGTTCCTAGAAAGGTCTAGGTTGATATCTGAAACTTATGCAAAATTTTAATTTCTCTCTTGGTTTCTTGGCATTTTTCCTCATCTAAAAATTTCCTCTTATGGCTACTCTATTCTATATGGATTTGACTCTCAATTTTCTGTTGCCTTCTCTCCAAAAACTCTTATTTTTCTTCTTTCCCAACAACCCCTTTCTCCCCATTCGAATTTCCTTTATGCATGATGACAAGAGAATTCAAACTCAACTTATTTTCCTAGTTCCAAGAATGTAGGGGAGATAGCTTGCTAGATTTTAGGAAATGGTCACTTAGATCGAGGAATTTGTTTCTTCCACTCCTCTTAACCTCTTTACTTTGAAATTCAAATGTTGAAATGGGCGAGGGCTCAAGATAACACAAGGTAGATGTTTTTAGGCATAAACCCCTCTTAGACCCCCTCATCTTTCCCCTCTTGTGGTATCATAGCCCGTATAGGTGTTTAAGCTCAATTTGTCTTGATTTTCTTCTTTATTAACTGTAAAATAGAAAACTTACATATTCACAGTACCATGGTATATTTGTCCCATGGAGTTAGTGTGGTAGAACTATATAATATCCATGCCAAGTATTTAAGTGTTTAATTATAATTAATTCTAGGAGTAAAAAGTGAGTAAAAATTGGGAGATTACATAAATCTTCACCATTGACCTCCTCTCCCATCGTTGTGCTCTGATCATGAAGTTCAATGATCTCCATCAAGTAGGCAACAACAGTGTTTGTCTTGCTGATCCATGTGGCTCTAAGCTTATTTCATAGCATCATCTTTCAATTGTTGTTTTCACTCTAATATTGAGTGACTAGAGAATCAAATATGTCCTTTCCTGTGGTCTCAATGTTGTGAGGGATCAAATCTAAGTTGCTCGAAACTTAGAAACGTCTAGAAGTTTTTGAAACAGGGACGTATGGAAACACGACCCCCCCAAAATAGACATGTCAGGGGAAACACAATGTGTGTGTGTGTGTGTAGTTTTTTTTAAATAACACATATTGCAAGAAAAAATGAATGATACACATAAGTGACATCTTAGAAGGAAAACCATGTCTATATTAATATGAAAGGACATGTGGCACATAGTTAGAGGAGTAATGTCTTGCATGAAGACACTTGGATATAACCATGGAATATGAGCATTGAACTAACATCTTGTTAGAGAGTGCACCATCCTAGAGGAGAGGCATTAAACCCTAGGAGAATCATTCCTCAAGGGAATTTCATCATTGGGGTTGGATAAACCCTAGTATGACACTTGTACATCCTTGTATTGTAGAGAGCAGTGTTATCATAAACAAACTTGTCAACCCCAAAAATGTTAACCGGTGGACATCGAGGTACATAGAGGGCTTGGTGCTCTTGATTAAATGTCAGTTCTATACCCTCATACATGATAGAATCCAGTGGAAACATTG
>CBVK0101229413.1:0-16670 GCA_900067695.1 Picea abies
TACTCCCTCCTGTACTCTGCAATATCCTCTGCCTATGTGCTATCGGTTGTTGTGTTGCTGTTGGGGGTGCCCTCTGAAAGCTGGGGAACAATGGCTTGGGAATCCTACTCGAAGAAGTGTATGTGCGAGTAGGTGACTGGGGTCTACTGCCTGCCCTTGAGTTCCCCTACGCTGCATGTGGGACTTGTGTGCCCGGTGTGCTCACTATAGCCAATCTATCAGCCATATGTGCCAAGGACTGAGTCATGGCCTACTGACTAACCACCAGATTGTTGATAACCTACTTGAAAGTTGCATCTGGGTCCATGGGTGCCTTGCCACTGCACTCTAGCCTCTCATACGTGCCTCCCATCATCCTCTTTGCCTCACGCTCTACCTCATGATCTGCCCTCCTCTCTGCTTCCCTACGCACCTCTTCCTCTTCCTCTGAACTAGAAGGAAAGGGAGGAAAATCTGGTCCAGGTCTCCTCTCCCTGCGTCTGTTGTAAGTGACGTATTCATCACCTACGTGCTCACAGCCCTCTAGATCACCTGCTGAACTCATCGTCTTTAGTCACAGGCTGGCAGGACTAAAGCTCTGATACCACTGTAATATCCCAGATCCGACTAGTCTAGGAAAAGTTGTTACTCTGTTGTGTCTACTGTCTAATCTTATACACTAGGGGTTTTTGGATGCCTTTAATTTGTTGGCTCTAACATGCTTGGTGTTTTTGCATGTGTGTGTAAATAAATAAGTTGTTTACAGCATATGAATAAGCATAGAGATAGAGAATGACACAAAAGACTGTAAATCATATATTATGAGATTTCTGCCGGTTACAATGTCGTATGCGGCTGAAAATAGAGAATCACTCGGCTAGATCAAATCTAAGTGGATCTTAGTCGGAATACAATAAAGAAATAAACTAGAAAGATGATACCCGGATAATAGAAGACTGATGTTGGATAGGGGTATGAGTTGGATGATGTGTTGCATGTTACGGCAACTCAAATGGCAACTATTGCGGGACTGGATTGTGCGCCCTGGTGGCTACACACCTCAGATCTAGCTATAAACTGTCTCAAACAATGCGCCATGCCCTCTCACACAGTCCTGGTGACTGACGGCTTGACTATCGGCCCTCTACTGATCTATCTGGACCCCGGATGGATCCCCCTGGGGGAAATGCACCCCAACTGTTGTTGCAAATGCACCCTAGAGATTCCTCCGTCGAAATCTGTTGATAATGATCTCAAAATGTGCGCCCTAGATCACCCTGTAATGGGTCGGAAGGGTTTCCCCAGATCTGGCCCGATGAAGCCTATAGAACCCTAAATGTGCCTCCTCTCAAGCTGCACCCTCACTGGGTAAATGATGCGCTCTGGATGATTTCACCGTCCTGCTCTCGAATACAATGGGGTGTCCTCCCTGCATCAAAACTGCCCCGATGGGCTCCTGCCGGTGTCAGTGGTCTACAGGGAGGATGATCCTTTGCCTGTGCTGACTCCTCCTTTGAGCTAGTGGATCCATTGTCCTGCTCCTCCTTGCTTTCCACACAGTGTGCTGCCACCTCAATATAATGAATCTCTCCCTTGCCCATGCACCTATGGCCTGGGACCCAAGGGTCTCTTCAGTTGAAGCAAAGCTTCTTCCTCATAAGCTCTCACCTCATCTCATCATCCAACTTCTCCTTGCCCTTCCACTCTCTCTGGAATGGCTTCCTGTCTCAGTCCTTTTGTGGTACGAAGGGTTTGGAAAAAGTTTTAGTCTTTGGCACTGAGTTTGCTAGACCTCAAGTGCGTAAGATGGCATCCTACAAAGTGTGAGGCCTGTATACCTTCACCCATCCTCTCAAGGATTCTGTGAGCCCCTCTGTGAACAACATAATAAACCTAGGCTCTGAGATATCTATCACTACGACTACTACCTGCTGGAACTTTGTGATGAATGCCTCTAGGGTGCATGTCTGTCTTAGTTGAGCCAAGTCCCTGAAGTGGATCTCTAGATCCCTCTTGTCAAACCTATCCATGATCCTCTCCGTGAACTCCCTGTACGAGGTGATGTGATTGTGACCCAGTGTCACCAGTCCATGATGCCACCACTCGTGTGCCTCACCCTCCAAATGTAGGGTAGCGAAACTGATAGCCTCTATCTCGGTCATCTGGTTGAGCTTGTAGTACGTCTCTAGCTTTTGTACCCAAGCTCTGGCAGTGCATTTGGACGATCCGTCAAAAGAAGGTATAGTAAATTTACCAACTTTCTAGATGAAATCCATGTTATGCCCCTGCTGTTGTTGTTGCCCTCCCCACTGAGCCTCTCTGGGGTGGTTCTCGAGTCTGAGTCCACAGTACTCGACCAGTGTCATGTCTTGATGGAAGTCACGGCCCAATGCTGTGTACTCCCTCCTGTACTCTACAATGTCCTCTGCTTGAGTGGGCTGCCTCTGTGCTATAGGCTACTGTGCTACTGCTGGGGGTGCCCTTTGAAAACTGGGGAATAGTGGCTTGGGGATCCTACTCGAAGAGGTATATGTGCGAGTAGGTGACTAGGGTTTGCTACCTACCCTTGAGTTCCCCTGCGCTGCATGTGGTCTTAGAATATTCCCTGTAGTTAATCTGTCGGCCATCTGTGCCAAGGACTGAGTCATGGCCTGCTGACTGATCACCAGATTGCTGATAACTTGCATGAAAGCTGCATTTGGGTCCACGGGTGCCTTGCCACTGCCCTCTGGTCTCTCATACCCGCCCCCCATCATCCTCTCTGCCTCGCGCTCTGCCTCATACCCTGCTCTTCTCTCTGCTTCCCTATGCGCCTCTTCCTCCTCCTCTGAACTAGGAGGAAAGTGGGGATAATCTAGCCTAGGTCTCCTCTCCCTGGGTCTGTTGTAAGTGACATACTCGTCACCTACGTGCTCATGGCCCTCTAGGTCACATGCTGAATTCATCATCTTTAGTCATAGGCTGGCAGGACTAAAGCTCTGATACCACTGTAGTATCCCAGATCTGGATAGTCTAGGAAAAGCTGCTACTCTACTGTGTCTACTGTCCGATCTGATACACTGGGGGTTTGTGGATGCGTTTAAGCTATTGGTTCTAACATGCTTGGTGTTTTTGCATGTGTGTGTAGATAAATAAGTTGTTTACAGCATATGAATAAGCATACAGATAGAGAATGACACAAAAGATTGTAAATCATATATTATGAGTTTTCTGCTGGTTACAATGTTGTATGCGGTTGAAAATAGAGAATCACTCGACTAGATCAGATCTAAGTTGATATTAGCCGAAATACAATAAAGAAATAAACTAGAAAGATGATACCCGGATAATAGAATACTGATGTTGGATAGGGGTATGAGCTGGATGATTTGTTGCACGCTACGGCAACTGATGCGGGACTGGATTGTGCGCCCTGGTGGCTACACACCTCAGATCTGATTGGAAACTGTCTCAAACAATGTGCCCTGCCCTCTCACATAGTCCCAGAGACTAACGGCCTGACTATCAACCCTCTGTTGATCTGTCTGGACCCCGAATGGATCCCCTTGGGGGAAATGCGCCCCCACTGCTACTGTAAATGCCCCCTAGAGAATCCTCCATCGAAATTTGCTAATAATGGTCTCAAAATGTGTGCCCTGGGTCACCTTGTACTGGGTCGGAAGGGTTTCCCCAGATCTAGCCTAATGAAGCCTGTAGAACCTTGAATGTGCCTCCTCTCAAGCTACTCCCTCACTGGGTAAAAGATGCGCTCTGGATGATTTCATAGTCAGAATCTGACGAGAAACCAGGCAATGGATGTGCCCTGCCTTCCTCTCAAGTGGGTCGGAAGGGAATCTCTGGATTCTCCTTGACTGGGACAAGTCGAACCTCTCTGATGCTCAGCAATTGTGCCCTCTACCTGGATAAGTGCACCCTCACTGTTGCAACTGAATAATTGTTGCTGAAGTACAATGGAAGATCTGGATGATCTTCCTAGTGACTAGGGTGTGTCTCTGAACACCGAAATCAACCTCTGGGTGTCTTCCTCCTCGAATCCACAAAGCTCTGGGTTCGCCTGAACCTGAGATGTGCCTCTCTCCTCAACTGTCAAGTCTAATTCTTCATGATGCTCCATTAGGTCACTTTACCTTTTCTTATAGCTACCTGAAACCCTAATTCGTTGTTGACCTATTTTTTGCTCACTCACTTAGGCGCCTGCTCTATTTTTAGCTCAAATTGGCTTAAAAGCGCTTTTAGTCACTTTTAGATTAATGTCACTTTCAAATTATAACACCCTCGGCTAAAGTGACCTATAGTAACCTTGTTTACCCCTGTATGGCCCTAGCTATAGTCTAATGGGGTTGTTTAGACTACTAGGCCCTCCTCTCTGGAGCTCTTATTCGGAAAGGGACATTACACCCTCCTACACAATTTTTTTCATGGGTGTTGATTATTTTTTCAAACAACAGTGGCCCTCCCACATTGATTCGTAGCTCCATGTTACAAACCTTGCCTTTTGTTCAAAAATTATTTTTTTGCTCTGATCAATGGAGAAAGAAAGGTCAAGGCTATAAAATCTATTGTTCGTATCCATCATCTCAACACAACCCACACCACGTGTTTCAAACCTCTAGACAAATGCATCTTTTGTTTAGTCAATCAACAAGAAGCTATGGAAATTAGTATGAAAACAATATGATCTGTTAAAAGAGAATTCCAATGTGATTTTATTGCATGAAAATGCCACGCATAAAGGCCTCTCCTTTTTTGTCTAAAAATAGAGGAAATTTGAAGGAATCAACGAAAACATTGTTGCTTGAATAGAAAAGCGAACCAAATAGCCTCACGGTGAATTCAATGTGTTTTTGTAGTTTCAAGCTGTCGTGTTTCAGTGTTTGCTCATGAACTTTGTTACAACCAGCTCTCATGTTGTATGCTATTCAACTCAGCCACTAACAGATGTGGCCTTCCTCATACAATAAATCTATCATGGCTTGTATCATATAGCAAACGTATCCGTCTTGCTGCATATTTTTTGGAACACAACTCTCCTAATTCGAGCCCAAGTCCATGTATGCATTTTGGGGTTGTTGTCTTTCACCAAAGAGAGTGTGGACCTTTGTTGTGTACCTATACACGACATATTTTGTACATTACCTATTTTGTTTGTAAGTTCATCAATGCCCCATCATTAAGTAATTGAGAGTTGTTAGATTCCCATATTAATGAGTGATCATTATGTTAGTGGAGAAGTGTTAGTTGCATGCATTAATGACTCACCCTATGTTAGAGGAAAGATGTTAGTATGAGAGTTGTTTAGAAGAGGTCAACCCCCTCACTTGTAATCAATCTAATTATACGATCAATCAATATAGTATTGTTAATCTCTGAGGAGTACATTTTCATGGAGATGTCTTCCTCCATCTTCTAGGAATTGTGGGTGCATTCCAACCTTAAGTGTATAGTGCCCCCAATCCCTTATCTCTTTCATTGTTGTTTATTCCAATTTATTGTTGCTTATTGTTGGAGTGGTTCCATTCTAGGTACTGGAACAATTCAAGTTGGTAGAAGAGCAGGTCAATTCTCACTTCTATTGTATTGTTGAAAATAAAAACAAAAAAAGGGCCGCGATGCTCAGATCGCTTTCTGAAACTTTCGGAGTGGGATCTTCAGAAATTTATTGCAGATCTGAATTCCTCTCAAAAAAATATGCAGTTTCAAAGAAAATATCACGCAAATCAGAGGTCATATGACCAAGATATTGCAGATTGAAAGTCAGTTTCTTAAGGGTATTTCTTTTACAGCAGTGGCTCTATTGTCAGGTTTTCCAGCCAATTATCCAAAGAACTTCTCATGTTTGACTTTTCCATTGAAAAATAAATATTCTTAGCTTCAAAACATATATCATGTGCTTGACTTCAATTTGTAATTAAAAAATTATGACCATTTCAATTTGGACCCAGTATGGCCAAAGAGCTGAAATTGTTGCAGCAAAAGTTCAATGAGCAAGAGAAGACAAGATACCAACTCCTATGGCTTGTCATGGAAAGGGGATTTTATGAAAAGAAGTGGGTACCAAAAGGAGACACATCTTCTACAAAAGTTGCAAAAAGAGTCTCCCCACATTGCTTGACAACATTGTTGCACGAAACTCCTAAACTTCCCACGTACCAATGCCAGAAACTCGCAGAAACACGAAAATGCCTCAAAAACTTCTTAGAAATGCCCAAGCACCCATGAGGGGTGTCAGACTCATAGGAAGTCTACAAAGCCCTCATCTATGGAAAATGAAAACAAATTAACCTCTATTCATTTCTAGAATCTAAACCTACCTACTAATTAACCTCTATTCATTTCTTATTTTCTTGCAAGATAATATGTTATTTAAATACATACATACATACACACATACACACACCATGTTTCCCCCGACGTACCCATTTGAGGGGGGGTCACATTTCCACCGGTTCCCATTTCCAAAACTAGTACATGTATCATGCAACATAGCTTGACAACTATGGCACCAGTGCTTGCAACTATCATTGATACAAAAGGAGCAGGAACTAAATGTGAGGAACATGAAGAGGATGCAATTGCAACCATTGAACCTCCTATCTATAATCAATCTCCATGTGAAGAGGGTTTAGAAGAGGTCAGAAACATCTCCCAACTTCTCTGTAAAGACTCTTTCCCTCTCGTTGATGAATCTCATATTGTGCATGGTGATAAATCTCCTTGTGAAGGGAATTACCATGAGGATGTAATCATTGAACCTGATTAAGTACATATTATCCAAGAGAAGCCTCTCCTCACTGAACTTGCAAATGCCAAAGTAGCTACAATACCTTCATGTGTAGTAGAAGAGCACCAAGAAGATCAATACAGTAATGACACAAACAAGTCCTAGGATCCCACTGAGCAATTATCAATCATTACCAATGTTGATCTCTACCATGGCTTAAGGACACAAGGCCTAACAAGGGAGTGAGTGTAAAGGTGTCAAATCAGCGGTGTGTGCTTCCCTTATCCGTTCCCCTAAAAAATTTTGGCGCACCTTCTTTCCTTGCCACTCTCCTCTTCCTCCTGATCCAAAATCCATGTTTACCCATACCTCCTCCCTTTACAATGTCCTTGGGCAGCCCCTAATTCAAGTTACCTCTCCCCCCCTTCTTGCCACTTATTCTCATATCCTAACCTCTATTCATTTCTTATTTTCTTGCAAGATAATATGTTATTTAAATACATACATACATACACACATACACACACCATGTTTCCCCCGACGTACCCATTTGAGGGGGGGTCACATTTCCACCGGTTCCCATTTCCAAAACTAGTACATGTATCATGCAACATAGCTTGACAACTATGGCACCAGTGCTTGCAACTATCATTGATACAAAAGGAGCAGGAACTAAATGTGAGGAACATGAAGAGGATGCAATTGCAACCATTGAACCTCCTATCTATAATCAATCTCCATGTGAAGAGGGTTTAGAAGAGGTCAGAAACATCTCCCAACTTCTCTGTAAAGACTCTTTCCCTCTCGTTGATGAATCTCATATTGTGCATGGTGATAAATCTCCTTGTGAAGGGAATTACCATGAGGATGTAATCATTGAACCTGATTAAGTACATATTATCCAAGAGAAGCCTCTCCTCACTGAACTTGCAAATGCCAAAGTAGCTACAATACCTTCATGTGTAGTAGAAGAGCACCAAGAAGATCAATACAGTAATGACACAAACAAGTCCTAGGATCCCACTGAGCAATTATCAATCATTACCAATGTTGATCTCTACCATGGCTTAAGGACACAAGGCCTAACAAGGGAGTGAGTGTAAAGGTGTCAAATCAGCGGTGTGTGCTTCCCTTATCCGTTCCCCTAAAAAATTTTGGCGCACCTTCTTTCCTTGCCACTCTCCTCTTCCTCCTGATCCAAAATCCATGTTTACCCATACCTCCTCCCTTTACAATGTCCTTGAGCAGCCCCTAATTCAAGTGCAGCCCCTAATTCAAGTTACCTCTCCCCCCCTTCTTGCCACTTATTCTCATATCGAGATATCCGAGAGGTCGTTTGGATGGTGAACGCAAGCAAAGCAGCAGATGAGGAAGGGTTTCAGGAAGAACCCTTCAAGCAGGGTCTACATGCTATGGATAACCACCTAGCTGACTTGTTCAACCATGTGGCCTACACGGGTGTTCCACAATCTTGGTCACATCACATTATTCAACCGATCCACAAATCGGGCTCTAGTACGAACCCCAACAACTACAAGATTATCATGGTAGGCTACACTTTTCCAAATTCTATGCCACAATCCTCCATCCAAAGCTCTCTGGGAAGCTTGAGAGGAGGCAACTTAGAGCTAGGGGATAGGCTGGATTTCGACCTGAACACCAACCTATTGATCACATCCTCGCACTTTAGACCATCATTAAGGAGGCACGACATCGCTCTTCGAGCATTTATTGTTGTTTTGTGGACTTTCAGAAATATTTTGACTCCGTCCCCCTAGAGGCTTTATTGCAAAGACTCTAAGACATTGGAATATCAGAGACCTTACTGACTACCATCATGCACCTATATGAGTCAGTCCTTGGAGGTCTATGCACAGCACATGGGATATCAAATTTTATCAGGAGTACCATTGGAGTCAAATAGGGTTGCCCTCTGTCCCCCACATTGTTTGGGATCTATATTGACGAGTTGGAGTCCTTTTTGCATGAGCACATCTAGGACAGATATGGGTACCTTCTCCATTAGGTCCTAATCTTCATCCTGCTTTTTTTGGGTGATGAGATCCTTTTGGCTTCAACCCCCTAAAGGTTGTAGAGACAACTAGATGCCTTGACCCTCTTTTGTGACCTTCATCAATTGACGATCAACCTGGGTAAAACCAATGTCATGATCTTCAAGGAGTCAAAGAAGCTCTTTTTTTATTACCATTTCTTTTTCAGAGGAGAGGAGATTGAGATCACCAACTCGTATACTTGTTTGGGGGTAGTGTTCAAAGGACCTCGCTATAGTCTGCGACATGCACTTCAGCCTCGAGTCAACAAGGGCTACGGACCCTTGGCCCTTCTTGACAGCCAATGTTTCAGGAATCATTTTCAGGACATATCATCCAAGATGTCACTCATGGACACTCTTGTCCACCCTATAGTGTTATACAGTTCTAAGGTTTACTACAGTTCTAAGTTTACTACAGTTCTGAGTTTACTACAATTCTGAGTTTACCATAGTTCTGGGACCTAGTTTACTAGAGTCTAAATGGTCTTCAATAGAGAGAGTACAGATCATCCTCCTTCGTCGCATCATCAGGTGCAAGAAGACAGTTGCTCAGCACATCGTCCTCGTAGAGTTTGGTGCTCGACCCTTTCGACTTGAGATGATGTTTGGTCTTTCGGCTTGAGATGATGTTTGGTCTCATCTCACTCCTCTGCATTCAGAGTTTCATTACTACGGAAAAGGGATGGGACCAATATCCATACTTGGCCTACTACTCATCAGAGTCCATTGCATCAGCTAATTCTCCGGTTCATTCTCAGTGCTAGTATGTTGAGGTCTTTGATCTCCTAGTATCTATTGGTATTATGATAGATTGGCTCCCTCCATTTAGATATTCCCTTGATGCACTCGGTCACCTCTTACATACCAGACAGGAGATGAACCCAACCATCGGAGAGGATATCTACAGGCAGTTTATATAGGTCACTTGGATAAACCCTCATGGGGGGTTACATCTGAAGATGCCTAATGCTAAGCATTTCATGGTCACGAGGGACAAACTCACTGTTCAACCCCAGTACGCACTTCGCCATTGAATGCATGCTCTCTGAACCCCCCTGCGATAGTTCAAAGTTGGATCTCATAAACTGCGGATTGAAACTAACTAATAGATTGACCGATCAAACAAGATCTGCCAGTTGTGCCATCTCCGAGAGATTGAGATTGAGGAGCACTTCATCTTCCATTGCTCGATTTACTACAACATCTGAGGACGGTTCCACTACCTTTTCAGAGAGCTACAGATGCTTGGAAGTTTCTTTATGTATCCTAACCAAAGATGTCTGGCCTTATATATGCATGAGGCCCTTTGTCTCCGTTCTTTTATCCTCCAGCGACATCCACGACCTGGACCAGCTCCCACCCAACGGATCACTTCCTTTTTTAGGATGCTCCCGACGAGGGGTACCAAGCGACAGATTGATAGATATGACCCCAAATCAATGAGGACACAGGGTACTATTTCTACCTCCGTGAGACCTAGTGTCACCGGTCCATACCTCATATTAGTAGACAAACCAATCGCCAAATGATCTCTTCTAGACCACAGTGACGAGTTCTCCCTTCCAGACAGCAGCACAACACTCATTCCATCTCCTCTTCCCATTCTTCTTTCGGACAGACATCTATTATGAGTTTTCTCCATTCGGCCTCGAATGTTAAGAGAGATGGTTCCAATGGACCAGAGTAGCCTTGTACCATTGGCTCCATCAGTTCCAACTCTACTCACCTGGCAAATTTCTCTCCCGAATCACATCTCCATCTTTGGAGTTAACTCAATAGGTTTTAGATTAGACTTCTACTCTATTTTACTTCTTGCTTCTTGTTTTATATACGAGTCACTTTAGCACTCCCACTTTGTATAGACATCCTTGTACCTAATAGTCCCATTGACCTACTCCAGTGGTCATCTGTTGGACATTAATACATTTATCTTATCTATCTTATCAATGCAGCTATAGGTGAATGACTTTAGGTCCCAGTCGCAGTTTTAATTTTTATCTACTTCTTCCTTACGCTCTAAGATTAAGGCATTTATGGAAGAAAGGGCATGTTGTGTCCCTAACACAACAAATGACAAGAAGACTTGTGGATGTAATGCATGCACTTATTAGATTTGGTAGTTGTTGAGTTACATGGGCTAGTGACGACCCAATATGTTAATAAAGACCATTTTTGCATAATCGACCTATTTTTATGTAAGCAATGAATAAATGATTAGTTAATAGGATTAGAGATAGATTTGGGGTCAAAGTTTATTTAAGGGGGAGGGGCATGTTGTGTTCCTATACATAAATTTTGTACACGAGTTATTTTGTTTGTAAGCTCAATAATGCCCCATCACTAAGCAATTAAGAGTTGTTAGTTACTCATATTCATGAGTCATCACTATGTTAGCAGAGAGGATAGTTAAATGCATTAATGACTCACCATTGTGTTAGTGGAGAGGTGTTTGTATGAGAGTTCTATTAAAAGGGGTCTCCCCCTTCACTTGTAATCAATCCAATTCGAGTATCAATTAATACAATATTGTTATTCTCTTAGGAGTACATTTTCATAGAGATGTCTTCCTCCATCTTATAGGAATTGCAAAACCCTAGGAGAGCAAGACTCTCTCTCTTTTATTGTTGCTTATTGTTGAAGTCCTTCCATTCCAAGTATTGGAACACTTCAACATTCTACGCTCTAAGTCGCCCACTAGGCTCGACTCCCACTCACGAGCCCTCTACCTATGCATGCAAATAAAACCTACAAGTAAGACTTTGTAGTTATGTTGCATGAGTTTCCAGAATGGGGTTACAGGGGAACGAGTTTCCAAAACAACTAAAGCACACCCCCAAATTTTTCAAGGGACAACAGGTGGGAGAAAGAGATAATATGTATATATATGTAACAAAAAAACAAAAAATTGCAATGAAATAAATTGCAACCTACACTTATAAAATCACAAGAGACCTAAGTAATAGGACACATCCCTTAGGGAGCCAATGTCTGTATCCCGCATGTCGAACAAGTGTCCGACATATGTTTGGCACGTGTCCATGCACACACGTCCCTTAGGGGGCTCGTGTCCATATGTCGCGTGTCAAACATGTGTCCGACACATGCCCTAGATATGTCTCACACCAAGCATGAAAAAGACCCATGGGGACTCTTAAAAAGCGATTTTTCTTGATGAAGACAAAAATGTGGGATGTGTTTCCTAATGATATGGGCTTGGACAACAATGTTGAGATGGCATTAGCCAACTTGGATCTTAATGAAACAGTGCTAGAGCCGATCACTTTTGATGATGTCGATCCTCTTGAGGGGTCATCCTCCACACCAGTAGATGCAGATCTTGGATTGGATATGGAGGAGGACAAGGAGGAAGAGGATGGAGGAGAGAGCAGTGGAAATGATTGTGATTTTGATGATTTTGACATGGAGGAGGACCATTGACAGGATGAGCTATGAGATTCTTCCATCTACAATTCTAGTATCTACCCTATTTTGTATTTAGGATTAGCATTCCCACCTAGAGTATCAGTGACTCAGTATCTATGTAATACATTTTGATTTTAATGACATCAAATGACTTAATAAAAATATTATGGTTTATGGTTCTAACTTCTATGTTATGACATGTGTATTGAATATTCTAATTTCTTGTGTGTTTGATCAGCATTGATGTAGTGACTCGTTGTAGCAATATTTTGTAAATGTTCTAGTTTCTAATTTGGATCTTTGTCTATATTTCATTTTTGTATTTGTAATTGTTTTAATATATGTAACATGTATGTGTCATGTCTCTGACATCGACGTGTCCCTTGTCGAATACCCATATCCACATGTCCTTCATGTCATATGTCCTCGTGTCATGTCACTTGGCCAGTGACAAGTCTCAAAGGGTTACACTTTGAGGTTAGAGTCAAATCAAGGTTGAGATTTGCAAGTGTAATAAGCTAGAACACTAATTGAACATTCCATTATAAGTCCATCAAAAACCACCACAAGCTTATCTACATGATTCACATTTAAACTCTTGGTTATGGTCCATCTATCACACCTAGCCCTATACACATGTTGAATTCCTCCCCATCGAATCATTCAAACTTCAAAGTAAATGCTAGTTGGTATATCCAGCAACCTAAAAAATTCAAGCAAATTGTACACACGTCTTTAGGATTAAGAGAACCTCGTGGGATATTGATATGAATTCTCTAACCCAATGTCAAAGTAGTACCATTGTTATAGTGCACAAATAGTTACATGGTTGCAACTAACCTTGAGCAGTGTCGTTTAAAGAGGTTCCATCCACTCAACCATACAAACTTCTCAACCATTTTTTAACCCAACCAAAAAGTTACAACATGACAGACATCTAGGGGTCCCAAAAAAATCAAGGAAAGTGGGAACAGTCCCCTAAAAGTACCCTAAATTTCACACTGAATGTGAGAACAATCCCCTAAAAATCCCCCTAAATTTCACCCAAAATATGGGAACAATCCCCTAAAAGTCCCCAAGCCCCCGATGGACTCCCCAAGCATTTGAAAATGTTTCTGAAGATCCAAAGTCTCCAAAACAGCCAAAACATGGGTTTCAAGGGTGGGGATGAGTCCCCATGCAACATTGCTTCATAGTTAATTTTTTATTTGTCTTGAGATCATAATGAAAAGTTATTTGTTTGCATCTATTTGCAACTTCTTTTGTAAGGATAGTTAGTGAAAGGCTTTACCTAATTGTGAGCAGATCCAAGTTCAAAATCCCCTTTTCCATCATACTCTATGAATTTTGTATATGAAAAGACATGTATTTTATTGCCTAGCCCAAGGGGTTATCTCAACATGTTGTTGCCATGATTGGATAGTTTTTTTTTTTTGACAAAATGAAAGTGACTCTCTTATGCAGTTGACATTTTTTACAAAGGTGAAAAGCTCCTTTTACTTAGTAAATTATGGGTGGTTGTGAAGAAGGGTAGAATTATTATATCATTTTTTCCTAAGGTTATTGAAGAAAGAACACATTGCTTTTTCTACCAGGGCCCTCACACTCTCTATGATTGGCTTAGACACTTTGCACCTTTTTTTCCCATAATACCAACAACTGCAAAGTAAATTATAATTTTTTGTCATGGATGATCTTAATGATAAAGGCAAGTCCATCCTTCCTCTATTGATGAGAAGGACAAGTCCATCCTTCCTCTGTTGACGAAAAAGACAAGTCCATCAAAGATCTGCAACACTTCAATCGACATATTATACAAGCAAGTGTTTTGTAAAGTACTAAAGGTACATTAGAGAATCACATTAACAAATTGCAAATTTTCGCTTCTTCTATTTTTGAATAGTATGATGACCTTGACGAGAGATGGATGCAATGTATTAATGAACTCAAAAAAACACATGCTCATGACTTTTGAAATCCCCTGAATGATTTACAGGAGAGTAAAGACATGCTAGACACCTAGAAAAAGGATATTCAGTCTTCCTTTCATGCATCTTTTCATGCACAATTAGCTACCCACGGGTCATAGCC
This sequence comes from Picea abies, assembly GCA_900067695.1. NCBI lineage: Eukaryota > Viridiplantae > Streptophyta > Pinopsida > Pinales > Pinaceae > Picea > Picea abies. The sequence goes on from CBVK0101229413.1 coordinate 14,268, forward strand.
TCCTGATTTTGAGAAGCATACCAATGAGAACAAACCTTTGGATATTTTGAGACTTCTTCACTAGATGTAGGTCACCCTAATCTCTGTATGGCTATTATTTGGGTGGAAATAAATCCTACATCAATTGTGCATCATCTACCATTGTTTTGCAGAAACCAAATCTTGCACCATAAGTTGATTCATCTTCCTATGATATGTCGAAGCTTAAATCTGTCTCAACTAATGATTCTTCACCTATTGATTCGTTGGAACCACATCCAACACCTTATGATGAGCCAACACCAAATTCATCGCCATCCACATCTCAACCATATCAGGATCCTCATCATGGGGAATGGGGGCATTCTCATTTTCCATCTAAGGATCAACATTCTCATTGCCATACTCATTGGTATGCTCTTCCTACATATCAAAAAGTAAGAGATGTAAATGGCAAAATCTTGGGTTAGTACCACTACTGGGACTTATTGTAGTTGGATTGATAAATGACCATAGTGACATGTGAGATCAACTTGTTCTAACATAGTATTTTACATTGTGGTGGTAAAAAAGTCCATTCATGTTTCCTAAAAAGAGCCTAAAATCAAGTAAAAAGGTGGATCCCCCTCCTAATGAACAATTGTAAGCTTTGTAGACCTAAGGCCAAATTGAAAAAATGGAAAACGCCTAAATAGGAAAATCATAGGGTTGGAACCAAAATCCCAAAGAAAAAATTATCAATGAAAATCCTAAAAGTATGTCTTGAAACCTCCATAGCTTAGGGATTTGAAAGAAAGGTAATACAGTTTAGATGGAAGATTCATGAATTCCCTAAGACAAAAGGCATAAAGGATGTATCAATTGAATGTATCACCTTCTCAGCACCAAATAAGGCGTGGAACAGAAACATATTGAGCAAAAATAACTCCAAAATGCTTTAGTTTAAGCATTGTGCAAAGAAAAGTAATTCTTCACGGTAAGGATTTCATAAAAGAAATACAAATACCACCCTAAGGATGTATCATAACTCTTCCTTAGGGGATCAAGTTAGGATGTAGGTGATTCCAAATTGGCAGTCAACATGAAGAAGTGGCATAGCAATCACCTAAACATCAAAAATTTGTTGGAGACTTGGAATCTGCTTTGCAAGTTTAACTTTAATAAGTTGGAATAAGTGAGCTGAATTGCTGATGAAACTTTAACAAAAAAGCAGATGAGCTGGCCAATGAATGTGTCAAACATAAGTATATGAAATTTATTGAATACCAAAAATCTTAACAAAAGGAGAGAACCATATTTTGTTAATAGATATGGGACAGATTGTTGGCACATATAAGAATATGGAGAGGATTGGTTGCCAGGACTTCAAGATGTTAAGACAAGGAAAGTAAGTCCAAAGGGAGACCCAGGTTATCAAGACTTGGAGAATTAAGGGGAGAGAATGAAAGTACAGAAAGAAGTTGAAAGAACACTATAAAGAACTTGGAGAATTAAGGGGAGAGAATGAAAGTACAGAAAGAAGTTGAAAGAACACTATAAAGAGGGGAGGAGATGCATCACCCCAGGTAGATGTGTAACATCTGTCACAAAATAATAATAAAATTAAAATATATATATAAATCAAGTTAAAATTTAAAAATATTAATAAACTAACTTAGATCCATCTTAACCATGGAACTATCAAGTGCCAAGAAGAATCAAATCCCTTGAGGTGCAATCCTCAAGTCTTTACACCCTCAAAAAGGTTTTCACCTCAAGGATCCACGGCTACAATGGATCCAAGCTTGTTTACATCAAGTTAGAGAAGGTGAGGTTACAGAGGGTATGGCCCTGAACTTGAGAGCACGGACAGGTAAGTTCAAGCCAAGCATCCACAATCTTGTATAAGAACTGAAACAGGCGATGCTGCTATAGTTTGAAAATGACAGTCAATACTTCGTAGATCGAGAGGATGATGTAAAGAAGAAGTCTATTCATGTCTCAACTTTCAAGTGTCCTACAGAACCTGTTTGAGGGACAAGGCTATGACAGACAACACAAACTCTCTTTACGGATCTCCAACTATCCACATAAACCTTGAGCATGACAAGAATAGTCTGGTTACACTGTACAGCAGCGCAAGCATAAAGAAGACAGAATGAAGAATGATATGCAATTAACCAAGCTAGCTGTGGAAGAAGATGATGAAGGCAGGTAGTGTCAATGTTAATGATCGCGTGCAGTGTTCAGGTTTCATGTCATATCTTGAAGGATAATATGACTGGGCAAATTTAGGGCAAGTAAATCTCTGTAAGTGCTCTCCATTTTCTACAGTGAAGTGTCTGTTGTTATTAAAAACGCTTTATCAATTCTTTGAAAAAATCAATATAATCCTAGTTTGGAGGATAATATGACTGGCCAAGTTTAGGGCAAGTAAATCTCCGG
>CBVK0101229430.1:0-15994 GCA_900067695.1 Picea abies
TTTTACCCAACATCAACCCCTTTGGGCCTTCAGCCCCTTCTTCCCATAGAATGAGGGACAATCCCTTCTTGGGTCAATACACCCTAAAATCCCAAGAAATAAGAAATGGAGGGGAATAATGATTGAAAGTGGTAAGTATGCTTAGGAACGGTACGATGGCTCTTTAAGGGAGTTCCTAGTAGCAAACCCATCCCCAAGGAAGACCACATACTAGGGAAAAATGTCAACCAACAAGGTGAAGCAGGGCAAAAGGCATAATGTCCAAGCATATATCATGAAATCTAGAGCAATCTAAGATACAACATACTCAACTGGCCTAAATATTGAAATGATGCTCACCATAATATTGGTTTGTACCTCATGGACCAAGGCCCACTTCCTTCCGGAAGCCAGTTGATGTGGTGGATGCCCTCTGCAAATCTGCGACCATCTGTGGTGGTGAGTGAGTTTTTCATCTGTGCAAAAGGGTATTGTTGGTCACGTAGTCTCTCAGCACTCCATATCTGCAACATGAGGGCCACGAGACATAATCTCCTTATTTATCCACAAAATGGGGATAACAGGGGGTTGACTTGGAAACCCTGTTGGCGAGTCGAAAACCCTACTAGCCCTGTCGACGGTCGGTGGCTATTATGGCGGCTGATCCGCTTTTCTTTGCTCCCCGCACCTCCGCCTCTCTCCCAGCGTGTGTCACTTGTGCACACAGACCTCTATGCGGCTCCTTTTTTTATTGGCAAGTGCAGTGGTCGGTTGTGTGCCAACCCTTCTGTCGTACTCTCTGCCCCCCTTCTACCATCACGCGACCTTCTATTCGCCTAGCCCTTTGTGCCTCCTCTCAGCTCATGCACATGTCACCCTTTCATCCCACAACCACACGTGGATCCTCTGTTGTCTGCACCCGTGGCTATGCTACAACCTAGTGGTTGGCTACTCTTCAATTGCTTCCTCGACAGCCCCAGTATGATCCACTCTAGCTCGATCCATAGCCCAACGAATCTGCAACTCGACCTCAGCCTGATCTTCAATAGCTGCACACACAAAGTGTGGTATGTTGTATGGCTCGTACGATGATTGTTGTACAACTGCCATACAATGCAACTTTTTTTTCTCTTCTCTGGATAAAAAACATGCAGCCTACAAAAAGAAAAATTCCCAGCACTGCAAAAATCATGTCTATGTGCAAATCTGGCTTCCTTCTTCAAAACCGCGGCTCTGATACCATGTTAATGTTTCTAACCCAGCACCCGACAATTGATTCTAAATAAAACTAATTTATTGAATAAGAGCACAACTAGGTTTTTAACAAAGCATTACAGCATAAGCATAAATACAAAAACCAAACACATTGCACACGAGATTTCTAGGTAAATTATCCCTAGAAAAACCCCGAAAGGAAAACTAGTACTCTGAGATTTATTATTATTAATCTGGGCTCTCGTCCTCAGATAATGGCCCACCTGAGGAAAATACAATACAGCAAATAGCCAAGTTGTGCAAACCTCAAAATCATTCATTCGATCTTGTTGGTTGATCGTTATCTCCCTTGCTGCCCCTCTGCTCCTTTCCTTGAACATCGCCCTGCACACTTGGATGAATGTCCTTCTCCACCCAATCAATGAGATCTCACTCTCTCACTTTGTGTGTAAATGTGTGTGTCCTCTTACTTAGGCAACCATTTATAACCTTGAGTTCACCCTAAATCCAAAACCGTAGATCTTCAAAGTGATCAACGACTGAGATCTAATCTCACATTCACTTTAGATCTAACGGCTATGATTTAATTTAATTACTAATGCCAAATACTTAAGCATTTAATTAAATTAAACTCACTTTATTACAAAAGTGCATTCACTTTATTAATCACTTTATTAAAGTGAATCTCCTAAGTCCTAAGAGACATTAAGGACAACTCCCACGTGTAAACACAAACCGACATGGAAGTACTTGTTTGATGCTACTAAAACATCAACACTCAAAAAATAGAAAGACAATGGTCAGCGTTGATGATTAATGATTAACAAAGAGCAAGTCTAGGGTTTCTTTCATGGTTCAAAACAAGGCCCTCAAAACAAAAGTAGTGCAGGGTGCATTCTATATCTCTCTAAAGATTATTCAATTAAAATTAAAGCCGATTTGAGTTCTGGATCCAATAATTTCACAGGATCAATGGCATTAAGATTGCTATTACAATGTGTCAAAGAAAAAAATGTAAGGAATATTCAAGTTCATGGGGATTCTAATTTAGCGATCAAATGGATGAATGGCACTAGATAGCCTTTAAACATTCAATCAAGAGTTTGAGGAATAAGATAAAATCCATGGCAAATACTTTTGAGTTGATCTCGTTCACACATGTATTCAGAGAAAAGAACATGGATGCAGATTTTCTCTCAAAGGAAGGTCAACAGGTAGCTAAGAGGAAGGTGGTTTATGAAGAGCTCAAAGAAGGATTAACATTAGTTTTTCAATCTTCATATTCCTAAAGGGAATTTGTATGTTTTAGGAGAATTCTAAGAGATTATTTTGGCCTGTTAGACATGAACAATTATCTACCTGTTTCGATGCTTTGTAAGAGTGTAATTTCTTTTCTACTTGAATAGAAATGGTGATTTTTTCTTGGGAAAAAAATGTTGTTAATAATAATGCAAGAAGCATTTTTACACAATGTTATATAATATATAAATATTAAAATATAAGTTTTAATTACCGATTTATTTTCTTTTGAAGTCTTAATGAATATTTTAAAATTTGACTAAGTATACCATATACATGCATGTGTCAAACCCTAATTACAATAATCCATATATAGAGATAAATGTTTTCAAACTAATGTGAAATTTCAACCAATTTGTGGGAGGAAGTGACATGGCATTTAAGCAATATGAAATTCCAACTAGTTTGTGGCAAGAGCTTTCCTTAAGTGTAAAACCCTAAGTTTTATTGTGGCTTGATAAGAGGCTCTTGCCCACTTCTGTAGTGATTTGACGAAATGGTGGTGTTACATGCAAGATACCATTGCAGGTATTTCTATATGATGTGTAAGGACTCCATGGCACTGATCATTAGATAGAGCTCATAGGATGTTTAAGTTAGTCATACAACTTTCATTATAGGTAAGGTGATTGTCCATTACATAGGCATTCTTCGCACGCTTTTACAGTGAATGAGTAGACATGCATCTATGCTCACTATAACTTATTCGTCGACATGCATATGTTGCTCTGGTTATAATTTTTGCTCATTGCACTAAGACAAGTGGAGTGCTCTACCCCACAATAGGGGTGGGGTATCCGTCAACAATGTGTATACCATGGATTGAATATGGACACTAACACACCCATTTAATCATAGGTTCAATGTACTAGTACACTTTGAACTTTGAAGTTGTGAAGCTTGACAATCCATATCTTAAATTCACTCAAATGGACGACGTATTAAATATCAGAAATCAATATTTTTCCAAGGAAATATATTGAAATCAATATGTGCAAAATCTCTCTTATTTTTTAAAACGAATCATGAGAGAGAGGAAAGCACCACATGACAAAATGGAAAGAAGAACAATTGAGGGGAGAAAAAGGGTTTATGAAAGGAATGGCTTAAGGGGTTTTAGGAAGTGCATAACACGATGGATAGGAGAGCATAGAACAAAAAAGCTCAAAAGAAATCTACAGGTTACAGGTATTAGTCTCAAGGAACCCGTATCAGTCTCAAGGGACCCTTGCATTGTGCATGTATTGTGTACACAATCAAGTAAGCTCAAACTAATAGAATAATCAAGAGTGATCAATCAAACAAAGGATCTAAGCTAAATGAACCAGTAGTGTGCATGTCAATCCCACTCATAGTTGGGAGTCAACTAATACAAGGCCTGCCAAGGCTAACACTTGTGCGTATTAAAGGAACATAAGAGAAACTTGCATTCTCCTTAACTGAAACTCTGACTTAGTTGTAATCTTGTAGGCATACTACTCAGTATAGCCTAGACTCTCTTTAAAATGCTTTATGCTCAAAACTCAGCACGAAGGAATGATAATACTTGAGTTAACACATTCTGTATCTGTCGTAAAATTGTTTGGAGAAGTTGGATCCAAAATTCACCCAGATACAGCACCTCTGACTGTGCCCCTTTTGCTTTTTAAATGTCATCAATATGAGAATGAACTGGACTCTCCAAGGATTTTGGTACTCCAGAACGGTTTGTTTCAATGGTAAAGTTCTTGGCATTTGGCAATATCCTTGTATATACCGCCTGTATACTAAAACTACGGTGTCTCATTATGTAAAGAATCTGCTCCTTGGCCTGCTAAATTCTTGATCATAACAGGTATTTGCAATGAATAATGTTTACAGTAATTGTGATAAGATACCCACTAAACCTGAAATCTTTGTAATCGATATTCTTTAAAATGCCCATCGTTATAATCCACCGAAAACTGAACTTTCAAATGAATATTATTAGAATAGCAATCTAACTAGGCAAGAACAAACTTCTTTTAATTCCCACAATATTCTTCATGCACGCCACCATAAGGCTATGGACCATATCACCCTCCAAGAGATATCTTATTGACTGACGAATGTAAGGAATGTGGTCAGTGCAGACGATCAACTCTTGAGAATCAGTTAAGCACATGACTTTAATTGTCTTCTCAATAAATACTTCTTGTGTAGAGAGGCACTCTACGGCACAGTATGTCCGATGTCATGTTAGATTTCAAATATTTCAAAAAAGTCCACTAAATTAAAAGTTCAATTAAAAAAGTTGCTCAATTAATAAAAACAAAAATTACACACTATTATATATATATTATATATATCGCATTTACTATTACTTTAGTATATTATTGTTACTTTAGTAAATTTATTATTACTATTACTTCTATTACATTAGACACTATTATATATATCGCATTTATTATTACTTTAGTATATTAGTGTTACTTTAGTAAATTTATTATTACTATTACTTCTATTACTTTAGTATTTACTATTTACTATTTCTATTATTTTAGTATTAACTATTTACTATTACTATTTATTTTAGTATATTTAATATTACTACCAGTATAGATCTATCTTAACCCTGGATCTATCAAGTGTAGAGAAATCAAATTTCTTGAGGTGCAAACTTTTAACATTTTCTCAAGTTTTACACTCTAAAAAATGTTTGCACCTCGAAAGAATTGATCCCTCTCGATGCTTGATAGACCCGAGGTTAAGATGAATCTATGCTGGTGTAAATTTGTAATCAAGAGTTTCCCTTACATATGGTCACCATTGTAGTCAAAAATTTTGCATAAGTGTAAAATCCACTCTGTACACGAAGTATGCTTTCTATAAAGAAAAAGTGCTTAGGAAACTTTTCAAACCTTTTGAGGTAAATAACTGCCCATGGAAAGACCCTTTTGACAGGAAATATGGAAGGAAAGTAAAAACTAGTTTTAGATAATAATGCTAAATCATTATAAAACTCATCCATGTGACACAAAAAGGCATTGATCTCCTCTAAAATATCTCTGTTATCGATGTGAACACAGTTAGCAGTAATGCAGATACTCACAAGAAGGAAAGTAAGAATGCCAGTAGAAAGGAGGTTGTCGCAATCGTACATGTTGCTCGCTCTATATTGTATCAGCTATTTAAAAGCACAAAATTGGTGAAGAGTGATCATCTTTAACCAAGTCTTCTAGGGTTACAAATAGAAAATACAAAGTTAGGTGTAGGATCATCTTTGACCAACTCTTATAACAGATATTTACAATGAGGTAGATAACATATAAAATATAAAATACAAGATGGAGTCTGGACGAACTACAAGACGAACTACAAATATATTAATTCTAGTTATGGGATTCCTTACAGCCATCTCAGTCACATGTTCTCTATATTCACAAAAATTTACTCCAGCTAGTGGGAAAAAAAATATCGAAACCATTCATCACTCAACAGAACAAAAATAAATGGCAATGTCCTGCTCCCACAACCAAGCACATTTGATACATACAGCAGAATATAACACGCTAACTCAATAACCCAATGATGAAACAGCAAATTCCAGTACGTCAAATAAATAATAATACCTCAAAGTTCTCCAACAGATAAGAATCTATTAATTTAATAACACTATTAGGTGCTTCAACACAAAAGACCACTTCCATTGCTTTCCTCGTCAATTAAACAGAATTTAGAAATCAGAGTAATCTCCAATTATACTGGCCAAGGGGCAACGCAAACTCATCCAATGATTTGAAGGTGTTCAATAATAAGTGCAAAACAGCTAACCACTGGCTCCTTCAACGGTAGCCTTAAGAGTTAAGAGTTTGACCAGCTTATCTAATACAGCACAATCTACTCATTTTGCACCAAAGCATTGTTATCAGCTGACAGCACTTGATAAAATAATGCTCACATCTCTCAAACTGCAACTCTGATTAGAGCATCACCATTCAAATAATCAATTGATAATACTAATAAAAGCAAATACATATTATAATCCTTCCCTCTAAACACGATCTGTCCTCAAACCATATGATGAAAGGATAATATGTTTCAATTGCCACTGCCCCTGATCTGCCAAGACATTTGCCATAGAACCTCCATCCAGACATCAAAGTTTTCCAGCTACTCTAATGTTAACCTTTCACTCATTCAATAATATCATCGTACAATGCTAGGGCTGAATCTAGAAGATTCTTGCTGCCTAGAAAGACAACCTGACAAGTTGTAAGGTTCTTAGCATTTACCAGCATCCTGATCCATCTTGCTTGCATACCAGCAATATAGACTTTAACCCCTGACAAATAACCATGCTGAAGACCATTCTAATGTATTCTGCATCTACGGAATTTCATATACGAGACATGGGCAATCAAGAATTTTTTAGTCTTTAAAGAATCTTTACAGAAATAAAATATGGTAGGATGAATAATAGTAATTCTGGTCATAGTTAAAAAAACCTGTGTAATACCATCAGCACACTACAGTAAAGAATAGACTTAGCTATATCTTTGACCTTGATCTGTTTACCGCCATGATAAACTTATAATGCCATGGGCTTTTTACAATACACCCTTATAGTTAGTTGCATTGGCCAACATCTCCTACACTAGCAAATACAGAAGTAGAGATCTGTTTCAAGTTCCACACAAAGAAGTATCTTGCATTCAACTAGCAATGTTCAGCTTCTGCATTGCAACCTCCCTGTTTTCAGTAGCCTGCCTTTTCCACTGTGCTGCAAATGTTTTACATGGCATTGTCATGACAAAAGATATGGTAGAGGTGGGCACCACGTGATTTGAGGAAATAATCCCAGAAATCCACCTGTCTATTTCAAGGCGGAGCGATGGTGACGAGGTGTAGTAGAGACGAGCATGAAAGCGATTGGAAATTTTAATCCTTAGAGTAACCTAATGGTAGTTGGCTATGACTGTTGCGGGACTTACCGATTAATCGGTTAGTCCTTCCCAACGAGTACTTGCAGTGACAAAATAGGCCTGCATGGAAAAAAATGGACACACTTGCAAGTTATTAGAAGAAATTGTGCATCTCCCATTTTCCCAAAAAACACTGCTGACGGACAAATTTCTCACTTATAAGTTACCTTTTGGGGCACTTTTTGCCCATTTCACTTGTAGGTTTTGTTTACGTAAGGGAAAACTTCAATTTAACATGCTGATATAGGGGAAAAGTTCAGTTTTATCCGACATGTTCTTTTAAGTTTATATTTTTATTTAGTTGGGAAAATCAATCAAATTTTATGCATTTTTTTATTGTTCACTGATATTTTGCGAATCACCAGATTTTTCTTGAGTCGACAATTTCAGACCTGTCCAAGTCATTGCCGAGTCTGAGTTCTGCAACGCTTATCAGTATTCATCAACTCAGTCGATTAAGTTATCAAGAAAAATAACTACTTGTAGACCAAATACAAGTAACTAGACGGGAAATACATTGAAAATCATGCCCGACTTTCAGAAGCAAATATTTCAAAATTTCAAAAAGGCCAGTAAATACATCGGAAATCATGCCCAAGTTTCAGAAGCAAATATTTCAAATTTTCAAAGAGGCCAGGAAATAAATACATCAGAAATCATGCGCAAATTTTAGAAGCAAATATTTCAAATTTTCAAAAAGGCCATTTTAAAATGAGTATAAATATTGACGAAGATTTCGCCACATCAGTTTAGAATACAAATGGTTTACAAAATCAAACTTGAACCTCAATGAGCTAAGTACAAGCCCAGAAAGGCAAAATTGGCAGCCAGCCAAGCCACTCAGAACTGCCAAAAAGGACCTAAAACTACTATGAACGTCCTGTTGAAATATCTTAGAGATGCTCAAGAAGTGTTTACAAATGCTTGGAGTGCCATATCAGCGCCACACCTCAGCTTAGAGGGACTGCATAGATGACATCTGTGGTGATCAAAGTGGACCAGGCCAACACAAATTATGCACTCAAAGAGTGATCAAGTTTGAATAGTTCAATGCATGCAAATTATGCACTCAAAGAGTGATCAAGTTTGAATAGTTCAATGCATGCCCACCTGATTTCAGTGAGTGAGGCAGTGATCATCCTCGTTCACTATGCCCAAGGCAAACATGTTAGTTTTTGGGTTACTCCAAAAGTGTTTGCACCATGATTGGGTATGCTTCATGAGTTTTGGGGTAAATGGTGTATGTTCAGCCCCTGGATGGTCCAAGATGGATTAGTGTATGGGAGATGGTCCATGATAGATTTGCACAGTGGAGACAGCTTACTCAGTGGTTGCTTGACCTCAGGTGGGTGCTTTCTTAGCATTCTTCCCTAGGGCTCTGGAGTTCTCTTGCTTCCTTGTTGGACATCCTTTAGTGTGACTACATGGAGAGGTTCACTTGCTTGGAGTACGCCCTACTTAGGAGGAGGAGCATTGTGCATCTTGGAGGAGAGCATCAAACCCTAGATGGCAAGGGATGGCTTGGATTCCTAGATGGAGGCATGGAGTTGGCTCAGGGACGCTTGGGCCATGACATTGTTCTTGCAGGGGCAGCTGACCCAATGAAGTACATGGCTTAGGAGGAGCGATGGAGTCCATGTGGGCCTAAGATAGAGAGGTGTGGACACAACTTGAGTAGCTTCACCATCTTGGAGCTCATATTGTGTACAACATCACCTTGTAGCCTAACATGTGTACCCTTGGAGTGCAGCACTTCACTTGTATAGGCCTACATGAGCTTATTGTAGGTTGCTCATAAGGGCTTCAGCCCACATTGTATTGTTGGCCTCCCTTTTCTCTTATATATATATATATATATATATATATATAGAGAGAGAGAGAGAGAGAGTCACTAGGGTTTCATGATCTTTGTGGAGCATCTTGAAGTCTAGGGTTAGGGTTTGAGATTAGAGATTTGTGATAAAACCTTAGGGTATATTTGGTGAAGAAGAGAAGAGGATGTCTAGCAATGGAGAACCTGTTTCAGTGACTCTTGCATGTTGGAGCTCCTTGGTTACGCTAGGGTTTTTCTTGGTTTTCCCTAGCTAGGGTTTTAGAGAGATAGTGGATTGTACTAGCCTTGTTATAAGGCTATGGTAGGTACAACAACTTCATCTTATGCTATTAATGAAGTTTTCAGCTGTCCAACACTTGTGTAATTTCCAGATTTGATTTTCAACTATATATGTTCTTTATGCACTCTTATTTACAGCCATATATTTTTTGCTGATTTGACATAAATAAAAGGACAATTGTTAAGTGATTTGACATCTAAGTGGAGAATAGAAGGGGTTAATTGCTGTTGTACTGCTGTAAAAGAGTATTTTCAGCCTGGTTATTGGCTGATAAATTGCCCTAAAGGGCTGAAACTTATCCCTTTGGTTTGGTATCTTTTTCCTTGAATTGCCAGGAAGTTTGGGCTGTTTGGAAGTGAAATAATGTACTCTTTCTGCCGTTTTTTTGTACCTTGTTTTACAGCAGCCCTAAGGCTGAAAATTCTCAGGGCAAAGGTCCAAGAAACCTTCTAGTCTGAAGGTGAGATTTCTATTTTGTATTAAATTTTGAATTCCAAAAAATTTCCACAAAACAGTTAGGGGCTACCTCACTTAATGATTTGATCATTTTCATGTCGTATAAATATGTAATTTGTGCCATTATTCATTGTAAACTCTCTTAGCAGATTCATGGTAGATAGCGAGCTCATAATGAGATAAGAGAGATTCTAGTCTTTGTTCTTTCTTTGTACTTTACAAGGTATGCCCACACGAACGTCATTCCTTCACATGACTTAGGCACGCAGCATTTCTGGCATAACACTACAACCTCATCTCAAATTTGTAGTTACTTATCCGCATTGATCTAGAAAACAATGAGCTTTTATATCTTGAGCCCTTGATATTGCGCCTTCATGAAATGCTTGTGGATTCATTCTGGTTCCATGGTTAATATTATTAATAATAATCACACATAAAAACAAGTATAAGACATTTGTTTTGTTATTTCATTATTGTTCTACAAACCGTGGTTATCAGGACCAGTGGATTCAGACCAGTTTGGAAGTTGTCCAGTCCGGACCAGTCCTCTAAACTAATTTTGGGCTGATTTGATGACCTCTAAACTAATTTTGGGCTGATTTGATGACAAACCAGTCCAACCAGTCAGTTCAGCACTAGCTCAACCCGTGCTACTGAGGCACAAAAAAATAACAAAAGAGGAAAAAGAACTTTCTAGAAGATTCCAAAACCCTAACCTCATCTTATTTAAAGACATTCCCCCCTCTATTCACCCCACACTCTTCTCATTGAGCGTTTGTGAATGGTTGAAGATTTCAGAGTTGTATCAAAGAGAGTTGATTCGGAGAGAGATTGGAGCTAATTTGGAGTTCTTTGTGCACTGATTTTGGTGGAGAAAGAATCGACATCAACAGTCAAACCCTCTTTCTCTTTCTTTATAGATTTGCTATTTTCTGTTTTAGGAATTAAGGGTAGTTGTTTTTTTCCACAGTGGGTAGTTTTTTATTTGCGAATTTATTTTCATTGTTAAGAGATTATCATGGCTCCCAAAAAAGATAAGAGACCCTGCAAGGAAACATTGCTAATTGGTTGATGGGAAGATTGTATGCAACCATTGTAATTCCAGAATCAGCGGTGGATACACACATTGAAATGCCACTTAGCACACATACAAGGGCATGTTAAACCACGTCTAAGAGTCCCGGGTTATATAAAATCCCACATGCAAGCTATTGTTGAAGCCCTTCATGTGGAGAAAGCCAAGGAAAAAGAGTTGAAGGATGAGGAAAGAATTGGAGAGGCTCCCGGACATGATAGTGGAAGTGAAAACATTATTTATGAAGCTTCCTCAAATTTCCCTTCATGGGATCCCTTTAGATTTTATCCCTCCAACTCCGCTTGATGACACACCCAAATCAGAGAAGAGAAGATTGACTCCTTTTCTACACCCCACATCACCCCTGACTCTCATCCCACCATTGATAGTAAATGGAGGAAGCAATACAAGGATGCAGTTTCCTAATACATTGCTAGATTGTGGTATGATGCGGATATGCCTTTCAATGTTGACCACTTTCCCTACTATCATCGTGTTAGATACCATCGTTGCATGTGGTTGGGGCTTCAAAGGTCCTAATTTTCAAGATTTGAAAGAGCCACTTTTATAGAATGAAGTCAAACACATAAATGATGACATAACAAAATTTGGAGATCCATGCACCTGAACAGAATGTGCCATCATGTTTGATGGATGCACCCATGGAAATTTCCATTCATAATTAATTTCCTCAAGTCTTGCTCACTAGGAACAATGTTTCATAAATCAATAGATGCATCAAGTGATGTGAAGGATGCATAGTTATTATTTCAGTTTTTGGATAACGAAATTTTGGAGTTAGGGATGGTGAATGTTGTACAAGTCATAACTAATAATGCCTCTAATTATGTTGTTGTCAATATGTTTTGGAGGAGTAACACCACCATATTTTGGAACCCATGCACTGCTTACTACCTAGACCTCATGGTTAAGGATATAGGCAAACTAGATGGTGAATAGGGCTGTAGAGCAAGCCAAAAGCATTACCAAGTACATCTACAGCCACACATAGGTCTTGAACCTTATGAAAAAATACACAAGAGGCAAGGAGCTTGTTAGGCCAACCATCACTCCATTTACAATTAACTTTCTCATGATGTGTCATTAACTAGAAAAACAACTTGAGGAAGATGTTTCCTTATGATGAATGAAATTCAATTCAGTGGAGCCACAACCCTGATGGGCCAAAGATCTGTGGCAAAGATTATGAGACCTATTTTTGGACTAGAGCATAAGAGATTGCCAAAAACATTGAGGCCCTTGTTAGCCCCTTGTTAAGAGTGTTGTTGATGGTGGATGGGGATAAACCACCATGGATTATATTTATGAGGCCATGGAGTGGGCCAAAGAGAAAATAAATGCAACATACAAAGATTAAAAAACAAAAGTATATACTTATTTGGTAAATTATTGATGAGAGATGGAATAAGCAAATCCATCAACTTATACATCCACTTGTGTATTACGAACCCAAGGTAGCATTACACAAAAGACTTTGAAGCAATGGGGAGGTGAAAGATAGATTTACACTACATAGAGCGCATGGTCCTGCTCCAAGAGACTAGGATGCTATACACAGTAAGCTCCTAGATTACAATCAAAGTAAAGGTATCTTTGATTTTCCTTGGCTATTCAAAGTAGAACCAAGGACCAACCAACTAAGCAATTTCTAAGTTTTTAATATAGTGTTCATTATTCTAGACATTGGAAAATTCTAGTCAAAGTTTCAAACTCATTTCTCGAATTCTCTAACTTTGTCTTTGAATCTTATCGCAGCTTATGGGTGGAGGAAATTTGGCAACCAATGCCTTGATATGCAAAGTTTTGCAATTCAAATCCTCAGCCAAACATGTAGCGCTTCTGGTTGTCAATGCAATTGAAGTAACTTTGAGTGCATACACACAAAGATGACAAACCATATGGAACAACAATGCTTGAATGAGTTAGTCTTCATATAGTACAACCTTCAATTGTTGTGAAACCAATTGTTGAACAAAACCCTTGATGTAGATCCAATTGTCTTGGAGGAGATTGAACCCTCCTTGAAATGGATCATAGAGAGTCAGTGAGCAAGGTTTCCAAATAATGACTTCAGTTGGATGCACTTGGAGCCACTTCCACCACTAGAGGTTTCTAACATTAATGTTGCACCTGGAGGATCAAGTTGAGAGATCAACGATACCCATGCATAGGATGTTGATACGGACCCCAATCTAGGATATGATTGTGAGGATATCTACCGATTTGTTTGTACTATATAGTATGATTAGTTTTGGACTCTAAAGGTCATTAAAGCCTCAATGTTTATGTATTTTCTTTCAAAACTTCAAATATATGTATCACAAGACATATATCTTGATGAAATTTTGCTATTTTCACCCTTACATGCTATATACATGAGCAAATTTTGCATATTTGGTGTCTAATGGTTTTACATGCTATATACATGAGCAAATTTTGCATATTTGGTGTCTAATGGTTCAGAATTACATGGATATACATGAATATGCTTTTTATTAAAATTTTAGTATTTTAAGTATTTTTTATTCAACCAATTTTTATACCTTTTCTTTTTGATTGGTAAGGGTTCATAATTTTGGGAATTCTCATTCCAGTTCAGATAACCTTGGTACAAACTACACATACATAGGTTTATTTACTGTCTCTCACTCTATTGTTGTGCACCCATTTACTTGTGTAATCTCTCTATTTAGTTTTGCACGTCATTTTAACTATACAAGCTTCTTGCCTACATACTACATATAGTGTTCATCACAATATCCTCGATGTGTTCTCTCGTAGTGCAATGAAGTTATCCATGTTGTAAAGTGCAACACCGAGTCACACTAATAACAAGCCTCTCATAGACTTACCAAATTGTGTGCATGTAGGAGCCTCAATCCCTTCTAGCAACATGATCATTGGTATCAGAGTGCAAACGTTTGACCTATGGGCCCATCTTTCAAAGAACTATTTCAAATTGAGGTGATTTGCAAAGATGCAAAAAATTGAATCCATATCTAGACAAGGTCTAAGTACTAAAACACAAGGTCAATCCAACTCCACCAACAAACCTTTTGACAAACTCAGTGCAACCTAAAATGGAAAGTAACACTAACTCCATATGCTCTGCCAACCTAACACAAGCATTGTGCAGTTAATGATTGATGAAGCGCTACAAAAGCAATGCAAGGAAATCTTTACACGGTTTGCAAATCTATTCAGCCTACAACATCTATTCATTGTTTGGGGACTAGAATTGCTTCAAATTGAAGAATAACCATCACATTCTTGTCTTTGAAGGCAAGATCAACGCTAAAGCGTTGCTCAATGAGTGATCTAGCACAATCCAAACCTACTTTGAAATAGATGACTTGTGCAAAGGAGATCAAGCTTGCAACCATGAAAATGTCATTGATCGCAAAGGCTTGGTAGGAGGCCCGTAGCCACCATGAAAATGTCATTGATCGCAAAGGCTTGGTGGGAGGCCCGTAGCCAAGAGTGCAAAGGGCGTGGTTAGTAGAACACTACATGGAGCAACTTCATGAAGGCAATCAATAATAAGTATTACCACTAAGTTGTCATGAAGACCAATATATGAGATGGAAGCAATTGCATCAACACCATAAACAATGATAGACAACTATATGCATGACTTCCATGCTCTTACAACTCATTTGGACATCTAAGAGGATGAACGAACCTTATTCTCAAGTATCGAAGAGGACTACATCAATACATTAATTTCAATCTCAAGTTCCTACAAGTTAATACACTTCGGATGCACACATGTTTGTGCAGAAGAATAAGTTCAAGAATTGTGTTAGCCCTCCTAGTGAACAGTAGCGCAATGCTAGGATCATCGAACAAGAAAAACCACAATTTAAACAACATTGTGCAATCTCAACAACAATCTGCCCTCACAAAACAATGTCACACAAGTAGTCAACAACAATGCAAGCAACATAAGTAGATTTGTAAATGGTTGGTAAATAGTGCAACATGCACAAGGTAACCTCACACACCAATGACAAGTGTCACGTGCACTAAGCTCTTTTAGTGTAAAATCTCAATCCACGAATGCAGGATCGAGGTAAGCAAGTAGCAATGCTTGAACCAAAATCCTCTAACATCATTGTCCTCATAGTGCATACAAATTTAGCTCGCTCAAACACAGCTAAATTGGAGGAAGAGAAAGAACACTTGTTCTATAGTCAAATGTGAATCAATCTGGATCCTCTTCATTTCACTATTGACAATGGGAATTAGAAGAAATTTATCTCCTCAACGATTGCTCGGTGACTCAAACTTGAACCAACACCTCACTTGCAACCATACAACATTGGATGGATCAACTTGAGGCACTATGTGTCACACAACAGTGTAGGTTCTAGTACACCATCTATCCATGCAACGATGAAGTCATTTGCAACGGCTTGCCTCCAAACATTTGTGAAATGTTATGTGGGAAGTGATATTTGTGGGAACGCCATGGGATTTAGGAGTTATGTCCTCAAACATCATCCTCCACATCAAAGGAAGGTTGTTTTGCATTCTTGAGGTAAAGCCTAAGATGTAGCTCTCTCTAATTTTCTAAAACAATACCAAAAGTCGATTAGCCACACTTTTGTTGGTGATCAAGCCAACAATCACCCAGAAGATTGTTGTGCCCATCCAAGTCTCCCCTGGTGTGTAACAAGTGCAACAAAAGCCACTAAACATGCTTCTAGAGGAATATGACATCATCAAGGACCCAACAAGAGTTCCCTTATGTTAAATTTGGCAGCATCGACAGTCATTCTCCAATGAGAGGCCATATGGGCCACCCTGAGGCTAGCTAGGGCGATTTGGAGAATCAACCAATCTTGTGAGGTATTGACAAAAGCTAAGATTGTGAATAAATGTCTAGA
>CBVK0101229463.1:0-18235 GCA_900067695.1 Picea abies
TGGTAGAATGAGTAATAAATACATGAAATACTCTACATGGCTAAGTAAATTGGCCATAGTAGTGATATAGAAATATCTAGACACTCATTGACAGAAACCAGAGTTATCTATCACCTTATTGACACCTAGTCCTAGTTAGTTGTCCATGAAATCATCAACTAAATAAGTCACACACGTGGAGGAGAGAGAAACAGATGCATGCACATGATATTCTCCCTCCTAGCCAAATGCATGTGATATCCACTCTCCTGGTGAGAAAATCAAGGTGAACATGCAACTGCTAGTGATAAAAACCAAGGTTTTTATGCATGAATTTCCTCCACTAGTCTAACTAATGTGTAACTGAATCAAAATTGAAGAGTCAAGGTGCCCTATTTTATAATAGGCACCATGTTTTGTAGGGAATATTCTCATATATGGATAGCACCCTCAACATTAGACTAGAAAACTTAGGAAAAATAATTACTAGGTGAGTGTGTAATATCTCCAATAACTTGTGGACTAGGGTTGGAGAGGTATGCCCCATGAAAATGCCTATGTGAAAATGGCTTGTAACAATACCCTATTTAGAAAAAAAATTCAATGAAAATGCCTTAGTAAGAATGCGTAAAAATGTCTCGTTAAAAATGCCTCAATAATATAACACATGTTTAATTAATTAAAAAAAATAAAAATAATATTACAATAATAAAAATAAATAACTCAAACATCATTATATATTATTTAATCAATTTAATATTTAAGTTAATAATAATTGATTTAATATTTACAATAAATTTGTCATAAAATTAAATTAAGAGATATTTTAATACACTTAGTATTTTGAAATCAATATTATAATGACAAATGCGAATAATTATCCAGGTATATGTTTTAGTTATGGTTGATAAGGTTTGTTTTGATTATAATAATTATTTATTTGTTCATATCAATTCCAATGCCACCAACCATTTTTAATATTTGAATTTACTTCAATATTTTCCATATTTTAGTTTACTTCATGCGTTTCAAATGGGAAATATGTTATGATGAAATCAATATGCGAAGAAAATAACATTATGTGTTAAGTAGGTTGTGATTGCAATTGTGGGAGTTATAAGTTTGTATATTTAAGATATTCATAAAACTGAAATGCAAATGAAGTTGAGGTTCTAATACTTTTGTCCTAAGTATAGAGTGTGTTTAGGTTTCTTAAGAATTATCACAGTGGTATTCTATTATTACTGTTTAAGTGTTTTGTTATTGTGGTTCGACACTTTTGATTGAAGTGGAAAACCGGAGACGATGGAGGGAGACGAGGATCCATGGATTTTCAAACTTATTTGAGTGGGAAATGATTAGAGGAAGCCATGTTTGCAGAGGGCTTCATCGTATTACTATAGTTTGAAGCAAAAGAAACTTTATGTGTTTCTTTTGCTTCATCGTTTTCGCCTTTCTTGGTGTTGTTCCATCGATTATCTGGATCCTATTTATTTCTACCAATTTTTCCCTGCTAGTTTTTTCTACTCTCGCTAACTAAACCATTAGCCGATGGATTTTCTTCCGTTTTATTTTGCCAGTTTGTGGGCTAGTGCCGAACAAGTGGAACTTCTCCTAGGTTTTTGTCAGTTGTTTTTATTATTTCCTTTACCTCACTCTTATCCGGAAGAATCTAAGCCCTTGATATTTTCATTGATTTGAGTGCATTCCGAGTGGAAGCCTGATGGAGAACCATTGTCTGGAGTCTATTAATGCGGAAGTTAATGCACTCTTAAATGAGTCGATTGACGTTTATTGGTAGGAGAGTGCTGCTATTCCATCTCATTGTTCTCTAGGGGTGGTTTTGGGGACTCTGTCCAAAGATGCTTGTTCACTGGGTACTCAGACAGAATCTCAGTCTTTTTGTCATCGCTCGAAGTAGACTATAGACCCCTCTCTAGACACTTTTTTACCTGAATTTTCGGAGCCTTCATTTAGTGATAGGTCTCAGAACTAGATGCTCA
Organism: Picea abies; assembly: GCA_900067695.1. Taxonomy (NCBI): domain Eukaryota; kingdom Viridiplantae; phylum Streptophyta; class Pinopsida; order Pinales; family Pinaceae; genus Picea; species Picea abies. The sequence goes on from CBVK0101229463.1 coordinate 1,983, forward strand.
GACAAGGTTTTACCAGTAAGTCAAATGTTACAAACCTTTGTATAAAAAATCCTGTGTCTAGTTCGGCTCGAAAAATCCAGAGACAGTGGGCGACAAACAAATCCATCAGAAGATTAGTTTTAGGCTCTGACATTGGGTTGGAGGACTCTTGCAGAATGGCTCTTTGTGGCCTAGTGGAAAGGTTTGCTTACAGTAACCTTTGTGTGGAAAGCTGCTCAGTCTGGATGGAGCGTGTTTGGGTACTAGTTTTAGGATATAAACCAAAGCATTTATTTAACTAAAGGTTAGATTGGAGTTATTTGTGAGAGTCCAGAAGATGCTGTGTTACTATGAGGAAGAAGGTGGGTTAATGGAAATAACAGCTTTATGCTCAAGAAATGGAGGCTAGCATTCAATCCGGAGACCAAATATTTCTCATTAAGGCATTTATGGGTTTTGCTTTCGGGGCTTCTTTTGTATTTATGGAATGAGGGAGCTTTGACAACCATTGGAAAATCTTCGGGGAGCTTTATCATGAGTGATAAAAAGAAATTGGAGGCGTCAAATAGAAAAGTTGCTAGAATGCTGGTTGAAATGGACGTGCACTTGGGTTTTCCAGAGATTTTGGAGGTTGAGTGGCGTGGTATTTGCTGTTTCCAAAGACTAGACTATCTTGGGTTACCATTCAGATGTAGTTATTGTCGAAGTACCTCACACTTGAGGCGTGACTGTAAAGGTATAATGGTAGAAGATAAGCCACATGAAGAACATGAGACTTTTTATAGTAACCCAGACTCCTCGATGGATACTGGCTTCTATGGTTTTGAAGGATGCAAAGATGATAGGATTGACCATAGCTGCTTGGAGAATACAGACTCCATTATTGGTAAGTTACAACTTCATTGTCTTGTTTTCTTCAATTCCCTTTCGGTGATGGAACGTCATATTATTAGCTCCTCTATTTGGCTAAAGAAAACCATTTCAAAGTTGGCACTGTCACCTTTTGATGACTCAGGTGGCCTGAAGAACATTGACCTTTCTCTTGGGGGTAGCACATCCTTAACTCCCTTGACAAATGCTTCCCTGTCCTTGGAACCTGTGATTCCTTCTGATGATTTGGTATCACCAATTGTCCCACCACTCCCTAGCACCTCTCTTCCAGATCCATCAGCCTCTGAGGAACCCATTAGTAGTCCAGAGAGTAGTCAATTGTTGTCGGGGGGCCAGGCTTTGCCAGCTGGTTATAGAAAACAAGAAGAGGATGAGTAAACCCTCTCTGTCATTCTGGATTCACTTATACCTTTCATCCGTGGAAGTGATGCATCAATACCTTTACCCGTTTTTCTCGGGAAAGCAACTATTGATCCTGTTGTTGTGAGTGGGGAGGCTAGTATTTCTCGGGCTATGGTAGGAGATGGTGGGAAAGAATTTGCGTGGTCCTGGGGTTTGGGAATTGAACTTTCCCCTGTAAAAACCTGAAGTGATAGAAAAAAATCCACACAAATGTACCAAAATACGACTCTATGTTACATATTCCTACCGATGGTAGGGCCCTTAGAGCATTGGAGGCCCTTGCAAGATCTAAGTAATGTTATTATTATCATTAAATATAAGAGGGACTGGAGGTGCCCTGAAACTGACCTCGGTTTGTAGTGTGTTGGATAAATCTCATCCAAATATAGTTTTCTTTCAAGAGACTTTAGTACATTTAGAAAAGGCTCGTAATTTCTTTCAAATTCTGAGGTCGAAGTGGATTTGTTGTGTGGTTAATTTAGTTAGAAATTCAGGAGGGTTATTAACTGCATGGGATCCATCATATTTGATCTGATGCCTTACCTGACTTGTGGTGGAATCTTATTGACAAGACACTGCTTAGACTCTAAAAGAAATATTAATCTTCTTAATGTATACGGGCCATGTTTGGAGGGTAAAATATTCCAAGAAAGATTGGAGTTTGCGGGTTTGTTGTCCATGAAATATCTTGTTTTAGCAATAGATCTAAACTTGACTCTTTCCGTAGGTGAAATTTGGGGCAGTCTGGCGACACTTGGATCATTGGCTACTTTCTTCACCAATTTATTTAATAGAAATACGCTTATTGATATTCAACCGGGGAGTTTGGCCCCAACTTAGAGAAATGGTCGGGCGGGCGATGCTTTCATAGCTAAGAGACTAGATCATACCTTACTTTCTGAGGATCTTGTGGTGGAGATTGACATTTTTAGAACTTGGGTTGAAAACCCTTTTATCTCTGATCACGCACCGATTTTATTACAGTTGGATCTTCCGCCAGTTTTCAAGGCGATTCCTTTCAAATTTAACCCTATGTGGAGTTTAGATAATGGCTTCTATTCTATAGTTCATAACCTTTGGACAGATCCTATGTATCTTTGAGATATGGTAAGCATAATTGTTTGGTTTGGAAATTGAAAGATTTGAAAAAGCGTACAAAAGTTTGGCAGAAGGATTATAAAACTTTAAAAAATGCGAGGCTTAGGGGACTTGAACATGAAATCTCCTTTAGAATGCAAAATTTGATGGAGGGTACTTGTCATAGTATGATTGATTCATCTTTAAAAGATTTGGAACAAGAAAGGAATCCATTACTAAAGGAAATTGAGGAACAATGGCATCAACGCAGTCGTGCTATATGGATTCAAAGTGGAGATCTAAATACAAAATTATTTCATAATTTCGCTAGCTACAGGAGAAACCATAAGTTCATATGGGATATACAAGATGAGGGGGGAACAATTTACAGAGGCCAGGACATTCTAAAATTTGTAGCAGTTAATCATTTTAAAGATTTTTATAACAAATATGTGGATATAAACCCTGCTGATCAAGTTAGAGTGGCTGCATTGTTTCCAAACATGGTACTAGATTCGGAGTCTGATGCCCTCTTTAAACCAGTGGACAAGGAAGAATTGAAGAAAGTCTTAGCAAATTTTAAAGTGGATAAGAGCCCAGGCCTGGACGGCTGGACAATGGAGTTTTTTAAGCATTTTTTTTATTTAGTCGAAGAAGATATTTTGGAAATGATTGAAGAATATAGAACAAAGTGTTTTATTCTGGGAGCACTAAATTCAAATTTTATTACTTTAATTCCAAAAGTGAACAAGCCTCATCAATTTGGAGATTATAGACCGATCTCTCTGTGTAACCTTTGTGACAAGATTATCTCAAAGATCATAGCCAATCAGATCAATCTGATTCTCTCTAGATCACTTTCGGAAGAGCAATTGGTCTTCTTACAGGGAAGGCAGATTCAAGATGCTATAGGTACAGTCCATGAATGTATCCATAGTATTAATAAGAAGAAATCAAAGTCATTGATTTTAAAGTTGGATCTTCAAAAAGCTTATGACTGCGTTAATTGGGACCTATTGCGTATTCTTCTCCTTCAAATTGGACTGGACCTAAATACGACTAATTGGATTATGAGTTGTGTAGTCTCTACCTCTTATTCAGTCTTGATTAATGGAGAAGAAACATATTTATTTAAGAGCGGAAGGGGATTGAGGCAAGGCTTCCCCTTATCATCGTTGCCGTTTATCTTGGTGATGGAAAGTTTGAGTTTGCTATTGAAAGAAAGTTGAAGAGAGGGTAAACTAACATGTATTCAAGTTTCTAAATCAATTAAAATATTGCATATTTTATTTGTTGACGATGTGATCATAATGACAGGTGCCACTATTCATGAGTGGTGGGAAATAGATAAAGTTCTTAATTTCTTCAGCTCGATTTCTGGTTTATTGATTAATGCTTCGAAGTCGACTTTCCACCAAGCAGGTCTGTTGGATCGGGAGCTTGTTCAATTCAAAGCTTTCTTTCCTTTCAGATTTCTAGAGTTGGAACAGGGTTTGAAATATCTTTGTTTTTTTATGAAGGTTGGAGCTTTGCATTCAGATGAATGGCATTGGTTGATAAAAAAATTGCAAAACAAGATTAATAACTAGTGTTATAGGTGGCTTTATTTAGGAGGGTGTCTTATGCTCCTGAAAGCAGTGTTATCTAGCCAACCTATCTATTGGCTATCCCTAGCAGTAGTTCCATGATTAGTTTTGAAAATTATTAGGAATCACATGTTCAATTTCCTTTGGAAAAGGAATTGTGAATCCCATACTCTGCATCTTTGCAACTGGGAGAAAATATCCCTTCCAAAATATTTTGGGGGGTGGGGTATTCATAATATTTATGACTTCAGTAAGTCTCTAGCGACAAACACATTATGGCGAGTTCTCATGGGTGATGGCATTTGGCATAGTGTGGTGATTGACAAATATCTTCTACAGGCTTCAATGATTAATTGGCTCAAATCTCAGTATTTCAGAAAGACTAGGATTTCTAGAATTTGGTCTGGACTTCTGAAATTTTTATATTTAATCTTGCATGGTTTAAGCTGGCTACCTGGGAACGAGCTATTTATTGAACTAGGTAAGGATAGAATCATGGGTTTGGGTGATTTCTCATTCATCTCTAGTAGTCTTTTGTTGGTATTAAAGGAAAAGAACATTATTACACTTGCCCAGGCTAGAAATTATTCAGGAGATCAGTCATTGGCATCCTATTGGCTTAGCAGCAATGATCTAGATTTGGAGGGCGAATTAGTGTGTGAGTGGGATCTTTTCAGAGGTGTTGTATTGGCGTCGAGAGCGCTCATCCAAGAGATAAGGGACACTCTTATGAGGGTTGGTGGTGATAATTTAGGAAGTCCTACTGCAAAGAATTTTTATTTGAGCATTATCTCAGCTAAAAGACTGTTGAAGGTTGATACTTGGAAACAAAAATTTTGGAAATGGAAGGCTCAACTAAAGGTGAAATTATTTGTTTGGCTGGCGATGGAGGGTAAAATCTTAACTTGGGATACATTACAGAAATAGGGATGGACTGTCCCAGGGCGTTGTCCTCTCTGTAAATATGATTTTGAGACAGTTATTCATCTTTTCATTTATTTCCCCTTTGCAATATCGGTCTGGAATTAAAACTGAATAGGAGTTGGTCTAGGAATAAACTTTCGGATTGTTTAAAGTATTAGTATTTGGATAAATCTGTTCCTTCTCATATTGCAGCCTATATGATCTGGTACATTTGGCAAGAACGTAATAAATCTTTGTTTGAGGAATCTAGTTCGTCATCACACGTAGTTCTTTACAAGATCTTGGCATTACATTCGGGCTCCATTATCCATCCAAAAGGCAAGCCACCGAGGGACATATTAATTTCATATCGTAAGGATTAGGCTCTTGAATGGTTTGATGGTGTTGCCAAAAGTGATGGTAGCATGTGTGGAGCAGGGGGTCTTATTAAAGTACCGGAGGCTACTGTTTACAGATGGACATTAAACTGTGGCAAAGGGACAAATACTAAAGTGGAGCTCTTGGGAGCCTGGGCTTCACTCTAGCTTGTTGATTACTTAGCGCTTCATGTTCTACATTTTCTAGGTTACTCAAAGGTTGTCATCGACTAGTTAACAAAGAAGGGTAGACTACAGGTGAGCTCTTTGGAGGGTTGGAAAGCTAGAATTATAGCATTGTCTGGGAGTTTATGTTTCATTACTTTCCAACATCTTTATAGAAATTTTAATATTGAAGTGGAAAAATTATCAAAGCAAGCAATCGAGGATATAGAAGGCATACTTTTTTATCAAAGGTGGACCAATGGAGCGGCTGGACCAAGGAGACAATTTAGAATCCATTAACCAATGATGGAGATTCTTTATGTTTTCGACAGTATTGCTTTTTTATTTTACTTTGAAAGTATTTCCTATTTTGGTACTGTACTTAGAATTGGAAATGTTTTATCTATACTCAGTATGGTATTGGAGTTGAGACTCTTTTTGCAGCTACCATGATCATTTTGTAATTTATTTTTGAACAATATTTTACATTCTCCCAGTAGGGCTTGAAAAGGGTCTTTGGAGAAGTAATGGAAGATGTAAAAAAATTATATACATTAATATAATTGAGTGAATTTTTTTCCTTGGAAAAAAGTATTTCATTATTATTTACTCACACACCAGCCAACAAATTTTACCTCAAGAAATTTATGAAGACATATCTCTTCAAGTCGTGACTTTGAGGATTAGATAAGCTAAGAGGATACTCTAGGCTCAAAGGTTTATGCATAAGAGTAAATTATAATTGTTCGTTCCAGCTACAAACCAAAAACACTACTCTATTGTTTCCATTCATGAAGCTTCGAAATTGGATTTAGTTTCTCTTATGGGAAAAGGTCGTCAGCTCAAGAAAGGATTTACAAGTCGCCCAGAAGTGTAGAAATTGCATTTTCATTAACATGAAGGAGTCAAATATAAATGCAATGGTTGCACGTTTTAAATTTTCAAAAATGGGTTGGCAATGGAAGATGAGGTTGAGTAATTTAATATATTTTGAAAATGAGGTCAATGGAAAATGCAAGTGGCTCTTTCACGCCCGACTGATATCAAGAGCTAAATACTTGGCTAAAGGCTAAATATCAAGAGCTTCTATTGTAAATTTGTTCTAAAATGGCTAAAGGCTAAATACATGGCCCAAGTCTAAGCAAAGACTTGTAAATTCCAAAAATTCAATAATTGTATGGGGAACATTTTTAAATAAAGATCAAATCTTTTAAACTTTGAAATTGTTTCTTTATTTGTGTTTTTTTTTTAAATCTCAATTTTCTTCATCTTTTTCTTAATACAACACTTAAAAATTAAAAGAAAATAAAACAAACTTATGAATTTATTACTTTTGTAAAAAATGTATATAAGTTTCATTCATTTTATTTTTATTAGCTAGTTTTAATATGTACAATCTGTTTTTTATTTTCTTTACTTACTCTATTGTTTTAGTTCTTTTATTATTTATTACATTTTAACTTTTAGAAGAAAATAAAAAATATATATCACATCACTACAATGTTACTCTAATTTATCTTTGTAGTCTTTAAACTAATTTCTTGTTTAGTATACGTTTCTTTTAATTTTCACTTCAGCATTAACATATTTACATTAATTTTGTCTTAGTTTACCCTCTTACAAAACGAATACAAAAATATTATTAAGTTAGGGTTTTATTGTACATATTTATCTTTAGTTGTTTAATTTATTTCAAGTTTTGATTTAACTTTGTTACTTCAACTTTATGCACTCATACATAGAAGCAAACACAAAATTATAAAGTTGCAAAACTAAAAAAAAATCAAATATTTAAAAAAAATACAAAGTAAAATGATTTCTTGCTTGGACTTTAGGTTAGAGGAGATTTAGCCTAAAGTCTAATGTGTTTTTTTGTTGGGGCTCTAAACCCAGGGTGGAATTCTCATATTTTCCCACCTACTCCCATGGGAGGTCGAGATATTGGTGTTAGGCACTCTTTAGTCCCTTGACATCAACACAAGGCAGTCAAGATGTTCCTAGAATTACAGATGTCAATCAATAACCGGTTGACGAGTTTGAGTGGGGTCTAGTGGGTATATGAACCTTGGATGTCGAGCAGATCTCGATCATTGGTCGGGAGAATGTGATGTGCATTTACACCATCCATCGAGGAGACATAATATTCCTCGATACCCTACATTCGAAGTAGTGAGACTCCCTAAACCTTTCAAATTTTGAACATATGGTATCTAAAGGGAATATTCTTCGATACCATATCTATCGAAGATAAGTGATGACTATACCAGAAGAAAGTCTGAGTGATAACAAAGGCAGGCCTGTGTGGATCAAAATTTCCCCATGGCAGGTTAGACAGGCACCAAATAGTTGCTATGTCGTCACCATGTCAAATGGAAAGTGTGATGAGATGTCACGTGGACACCATGTGTCAATGGTATAGATGTCAAAAAACCTAGGAACTTTGGAAGGTCATAACTTTCGGTCTAAAACTCGGATTTGAGTGAAATTGTCGTCGTTGGAAAGCTCTTAACAAGTAGAAGATGATGGAGTTGTGAAAGAGAGGATTTGAGATAGTTGATAAAATGAAAAATTCAAATACCACAACCCTTAAAAAGGACTTAGAAGTTGGGTGTGTTACAGAGTGATATCATAGCAGAGTTCAAACCCTAGACTTGAATGTGTCACCAAGACCTCTTAAGACTGTTTAAAAAGAATTTAATGTTGTCTAGAATGCATGATTCAAAATACTGACAAGAAATTCTAATGGTGATTATTGTTTCAACACGTAGGATGAATTGAAAAGTTCATAGAAGTGAATGGTGCAGTAGAACATGGATGACATCTCACACCTTAAAGATGAAGAATCTAATGGCCAGAAGGATAGGGAAACCCCTCTAGATTTGATGGCCACTATGAGAATTTTGAAGGAAGATAATGAAAGGCTTATGAGATCCCATGTGAAACAAGAAGAGTTGAATACAGTCCCACTGCAAAGTCTATCCAAAATTCAAAAACATCTACAGCAAGGAAAAATTACAGTAGTCAGAGAGGTTGAAAACCCCTTCGGATTCCCAAAATCATGGACTGGCTCATAGCGATGCAGGAAGGAGTTATTCCAAAAGAAAGCATCAGGGTACTAAGAGAGGAAAATCAAGTGGAGGCATTTCCATGGAATCCTCTAGTCGAAAGATTATTTTAGCAGAACAGTCCAGTAGTGGCACAAAATCCAACATTTCTAAGAAGAGAAAGAGAAGGAAATCTCATAGTTTTCTGCCTAAAGAATTCAAGAAGGATAAATCACTTACCTTTGATGGTGAAATAAATAAAGGAGAGGAAGCCAAAGCATGGATATTTATCTTGAAAAATTAATTGCGAGTACATAATTATTCAAATAATATCAAGGCAAGGATTGCAGTGTTTAACCTGAATGGAGGAGCTTCCATTTTATGGGAAGACCTCAAGGAAATAAAAAGGGTAAAGGAAAGAAAATTAACCTGGAAACAATTTGAGAGATACTTTTTCAAAGCTTACATATCTGGAAAATATTATGATGAAAAAATAAAAGAATTCTATGAGCTTAAGATGGGGAAACTTACCTTGGATGTGTATGCAAAAAAAATTATGGAGTTGTTGAGGTATGTTCCCTACCTTAAGTATGAGAAGGTGAGAATCCAATGTTTTCTCAGTGGGTTACCACAGTCCTACCAAGATCAAATTGAGTTTGACAAACCCAAGACATTGGAAGACACCATTTGGAAAGCCAAATGTTGTTACGATGAGTCTAAGCACAAGCATGAGTCTTCCAAAGATTGGAAAAGAAAGGAAAAGAGTGGATTCCAGAAGAAGGGATTCAAGTATTTTCCCTGTAAGAATTTTGGGAAAGATGCACATACAAGCCATCCAAGAAAGTGTGTGCATCAACAAAATTTTCTTTCTCAAAGAAGGAATAAACCCATAGATCAAGCAAGGGAAAGATCATAGGAGCCCAAGAAAGGACCTTTGCAATGTTGGGGATGTGGAGATCAACATCTATTGAGGGATTTTCCCCACATGCAACATTACAACAAAAGAGTGTATAACGTGTAAGAGGAATCTATAGTCAATGATGTATCTAGGAGTGTACCAAGAATCTATGTAATGGTAGAAAATCGACAAGTGGACCACCAAGCCTATGTGGTGGAATTGGAAGGTATTATTACTGAATGACCAGTTTTTGTTTTAATTGACCCAGGATCTAATATTAGTTATGTTTCACCTCAAGTGATTGATACATGTTCATTACAAATAAATAATCATGCCAAAGCGTCGTTAGTTCAGTCACCACTGGAACAAAGAGGAAAGTGGCAGAAGTAGTTAAGTATGTCCAATTAGGATGGAGGGATTTCAAACCCAAGCGGTTATGAATGTTCTACCCCTTGGTTCTTATGGCGTGTTGTTGGGCATGGATTAGTTAACAACCCATAAGGGAAAATTAATTTTTTATGAGAAAATTCTAGAATGTGAAGACGAAAAAGGCAATACCAGAATTTTGTAAGGCATTCAGAAGCCAATCTTTGCGATACAAATATTAGCATTACAACTCAAGAAATTTAGCAGAAAAGGGTGTACCCTGTATACTATACAAGTACTAAACTCAAAATAAGATAGAGAGTTGAAGGTTGGAGATCACCCAATGCTATGGGAATTTAGAGATGTGTTTCTTGAGGAGGTGTATGGATTACCTTCAAAAAGAGACCTTGACTTTTCAATTGATCTAGTTCCTAGAGCAATGCCAACATCGAGAGTGCATTATAGGATGAGTACACCCAAGTTGGTGGAACTGAATATGCAGTTGAAATAAATGATGGACAAAGGTTACATCAGACCAAGTATGTCCCCATGGGGAGTACCAACCCTATTTGTAAAGAAGAAATATGGTACCTTTAGACTATGCATCAATTATAGGCAGTTGAACAAGATGACCATCAAGAAAAAAATACCCTTTTCCTAGAGTAGATGATCTCTTTGATCAACTCAGAGGGGATACAATTTTCTCAAAGATAGATTTGAGGCCAAGACACCATCAAGTCAGGATTAAAGATGAGGACATCCACAAGACATCCTTTAGGACAAGGTATGGACACTATGAGTTTGTTGTGGTGCCATTTGGGATTACAAATGCACCAGCTACATTTATGTGTTTGATGAACAGTGTACTCAACAATTATTTAGACAAGTTTGTCTTAGTGTTTGTGGACGACATTTTAGTGTATTCCAAGAATCGAGAGAAACATGAAGAACATCTCAAAATGGTGTTACAGGTGTTAAGAGAACATCAATTGTATACCAAATTCAACAAGTGTGATTTCTTTAAAAATGAAATCTGATATCTAGGCCATGTAATCTCATCTGAAAGAGTCGCAGTATACCCTGCAAAGATCAACAAAATCATGGATTGGCCTACCCCTAAAAATGTGACAAAAGTGAGATCCTTCATGGGATTGGTTGGATATTACAGGAGATTCATCAAGGAATTCTCCAAGATTGGAAATCCCGTTACTTCATTATAGAGGAAGGGAAAGACGTTCATGTGGTCACCAGAGTGCGAAGATAGTTTCCAGCAACTGAAGCAGTTGTTGACCAATGCCCCTATTTTAAATATTGCGGGCCCATAAAATGACTTCTTGGTTTGAAAAAATGCTTGCAAAGAGGGACTCAATGGAGTTCTCATGCAATAAGAACAAGTGATTTGTTATGAATCACAGAAGTTGAATGAACATGAGTAGAAGTATGCAACCCATGACCTAGAACTTACAATAATTATACATGCGTTGAATATGTGGAGATATTACTTGCTCGGAAGAAGATTTATCCTCATGACTAACCATTGTGGTCTGAAGTATTTATTCAACAAGCCAAGGTTGAATGCTATACATGCAAGGTGGATGGCATTAATCAATGAGTTTGACATCGAAAATAAACATATAAAAGGAAAAGAGAAAAAAGTAGTTGACGCGCTCAACTGAAGCATTCATAAAATACACTTAGTAACAACAAGTGTAGGAAATTCTGACATTCATCAGAGGATTAAGACTCTCTTGTCGGAATACAAGTTCTTCAAACAAGTGAAGAAAAAATGGCAGCAAGATCCTAAGGAAAAGAGGTACGAAGGATATCAACTAAGGACTAATAATATGTTATTGTACAATAACAGGTTGTGTCTGCCTGATTCAATGGATTTGAGGATCTTGATTATGGATGAGTTCCACAAGACGCCATATGTAGGTCACCCTAGTTACCAGAAAATGATGACAATAGTTAGGAAAATGTATTATTGTCCTGGGATGAAGAAATACATTGTTCGTCATATTGTGAAATGTTTTGAGTGCCAATAGGTGAAAGTCGAGCATCAATACTCTGCTAGACTATTTCAACCCTACAGATACCATAATGGAAATGGGAAGTGAGTTCCATGGATTTTATTACAAGGTTACCAAAGACAGTCAAAAAACATGATGCAATCATGGTTGTAGTGGATAAGTTGAGCAAGGAAGCTTATTTTATTCCCATTAAGTCTACTTTTAAAGCCATAGACATTGCCAATGTTTTCATGAAAGAGATATTCAAGTTTCATGGTTTGCCCAAAACCATAATTTCAAACAGAGATGTTAAGTTCACCTCGAATTTCTAGTGAAGCTTATTTATAGGTCTAGAAACGCAGTTGGCGTTTAGCATGGGCCACCATCCTCAAACATATGGTCATTCTGAAAGGGTGAATAGAGTGTTAGAATATATGCTACAAATGCATGTTATGCATTGATCCAAGTAGTGGGAAGAATATCCACCTTTGGTAGAATTCGCATACAACGATGGTTATCAAGAATCATTGAAGATGAGCTTGTTTGAGGCTTTGTATGGCAGGAAGTATAGAGCTTCGATTAGTTGGGATAGTCCAGTGGAAAAAATCACACATGGACCTGAATTACTGAAGGAAATGAAAGAGGTCCTAGTCAAGATAAAGAAGAACCTAAAATTTCCCAGGATAGACAGAAGAGTTATGTCGATAGCAAGAGAACCCCCAGAGAGTTTAAAGTAGGAGGCCATGTGTATCTTCGAGTGAAACACAAGAGGAGTTCCCTAAAAATTAGGATGTGTGCTAATTTGGATCCCCAATACTATGGACCATTTGAAATCCTAGAGAATAGGACCAGTAGCATACAAACTTGCTTTACCACCTACTACTAGAGCACATAATGCATTGCATGTGTCTTTGTTAAATAAGTATGTCCATGATTCTAATTGTTTTATTAATTAGACTATAATATAGGTGGAATTAGAGGGAGAATTCCATCCAGAACCCCAATGCATATTGAACATGAAATAAACAATGCTCTGGAACTGAGCCATCGCGTAGGTCAATGTGCAATGGAAGAACTTTGGAGAAAATGAAACTACATGGGAGCTGGAAGATGCCATGAGATTGGCATGTCCATTTTTCTTTAATGTATAATTGTATATATATAGTGTTGTAAACACCGAGGACTGTGTTTTTTTAAGGGGGAGGGGAATGTAACACCTTGTTTTCTCCCAAAATTGTAATTATGAACAACCTTCATATGTTAACATTATGAGGAACGTAATTGTGTTTTGATTTAATATAAACACCAAACTGATGAATAAGAGGGAAAAACCTTGATAAGTATTGGCCTTGATACACTAGAGGAAATTGATGAGGTAGAGGGATTGATGGAACGGTTGAGTAAAGTGGGGCTTGCAAACATAATAACTTCACCTATCAACACACTAGATTAATGAGGAGACCAAGTGACCATTAGGAGAAGGTTGCAGAGGTGGTTGAGTAGTAATGAATGTAGTAGTTGGCCCATACAGAGAGAGAATGACCAATTGAATAACTGATGGGGGAATGTACCACGGAGCCACCCCTTCATATTATGAAGGGAAAACTACAGGTTACATTTGCAAGATGTTGTAGAGATCCTGAGGGGATGGTAAATAAGACCAGGGGAGAAAAATGCAATGCGTATGGGATGATAGTAGAGGGTAATTATAGATACACATAAGAGAGTAATTTGGATAGGAGGAGAGACACAACAACATAGATTGCACCAAGAGATAGAAGACTACAATGGAAGAAAGAGCAGGAAAAAGGCTCAGAGACGAGCAAAAAAGTACAAAATCATAGTTGTGTTGACTAAGAAACAAAAGAATAGATTTCTAGAAGAAAATAGGAAGCTTGTCTGAGTTGTTGATGATAACCCTAAACAGAGAAGACACTGATTCTTGGACTAGAGAAATAGTGGGTTGCATCTTGGTGCTTACTGGATAGAAACCAGCACTGGTAAGGGGAGGTCACTGAGGGATTATTGAGAGGAGAAGGGACTCCCTTGTGCAGAGGAAATCCAGTTGAGAAACCACCTGATAAACATGTAGATACCTGAAGCTCAATGGGAGGTGGCAACTTTTGTTGTGTTAGAGGAGGAAGTAAAGTAACCTTCCTGGATCATTGCAGTCTCATAACCATGATGAGTCAATTTCCTTGGTGGTATCATGGCTTGGCACAGAGGTGGTGTGTTGTAGGAAGTGACTCTGAATTGGAATATTTCTTATCAAATAAGTGTTTATTGTACTGAAATGAATATGAATGATATATCTGAATGCTTATGAATGGAACACTTATATGATATCGTATATGAATATCTGAATCTAAGAGAAATTATGTGAGTTTAACTCATGACTTTGAATGTTGTAAGATGAGCTATGTTATGATGTTTATTATTGCCTTGTTAAATCATAAAAATGACTAAATGTGAACTGCTACCTAATCGAATACTCTATATTCACCCTTGTGAGGAGAGTCTGCAAATCATGTGAGGTTTTAACCTCAAGTTTGACAATTTGTAATGGTTGTAGAAATTATTTCGAGTTTTTGAAAGTCAAGATCGAAGTATTGCAGAACTCAAAAAAATGGTTAAGTCATTAGAGAAGATGATTATGACTCCTTCAAACCCCGTGTTAGTCAGCATAGAACAACAATAATTGATATGAAAATATTGTGACCATTGATCGGTGGGTTGTTCAAAGTTAAGGCATCGAATAGATCCCTCGAACGCAGTGGGAAAGACTCTGAAATGAACCATTCGGAGTGGAGTTTTCGAAAGGAAATCTCATGTACCTTGAGACACCTTCGAATCGGATGCTCTAAAGTTGAACATGTGTGGGTCGTAGATATAGAAGCAGATGAGAATTAACCCTCAATCATTGATCATTGTAGGTCCCACATAGAAAGTTGAGAGGGAAAATCGAACGTAGGCTGACTCGGAGCGATAGTGTGAGGACACATGTCAGTATTCAATTTTTCGATTGGATTGAGTGCAAGTCTAGCTAGTTCGGAGTTAACTATTTTTCATAATATGACTTTGAAGGATTCATAGTACTTCTTTGATGGCTTGAAAGATCGAGTCTGATAGGGGGGAGATCTCAACCATAGGTCGATGAATGTAGAGATGTCACAGTAGCCATCGATCTTTCATGAGTCCCACCTAAGTTAAGAGGCGAAGTGTTAACATTGTGAGTGATGTGACTTGCCAACAATGTAGTCAGGACATTCCTAGAATGACATATGTCAATCAATAATTGGTTGAAGAGTTTGAGTGGGGTCTAGTGGGATAGACAAACCTTGGATGTTGGGAAGATATTGCCCAATGGTCAGGAGACTGTGATGTGCATGTACACCATCCATCGAGGAGACAAAATATTCCTCGATACTCTGCATTCGAAGTAGTGAGGTTGCCTGAACCTTTCAAATGTTGAACAAATGGTATCAAAATGGAATATTCTTCGATACCATATCCATCGAAGGTAAGCAATGAATATAACAGAAGAAATTCTGAGAGATAATGAAGGTAGGCCTGCGTGGGTCAGAATTTCCCCGTGGCAGGTTAGATAGGTGCCACATCTGTGATATGTCGTTTCCATGTCAGATGAAAAGTGTGATGAGGTTTCATGTGGATGCCACGTTTCGGTGGTATAGAGGCCGAAAAACCCAGGAACTTTAGAAGGTCATAAATTTCATTCTAGAGCTCTTATTTGAGTGAAATTGTCTTTGTTGGAAATCTCTTGATGAGTAGAAGATGATGGATCTGTGAAATAGAGGATTTGAGATAGTTGAGAAAAGAGAAAATTCGAATACCCCATCCCATAAAAGGGATACTTAGGATTTGGGTGTGTTACAATGGAGCTCAACATGCTTCATCTTATTGTGGGAAACAATATTGTATGTAACCTATATGACACTTCGGTTATCATAGTACATTATAGTCGAGGTCTAAACAAGAAGGCCAAGTTCTCCCAAAAGGTCATGAATCCATATTGCTTTAGTACTTTCTTGAACAATGCCACGATATTCTACTTTTGTATTAAAAAATGAGACTATTCTATTTACTGTACAACCACACCAAAGGTCCAATTCTATAATGAAACACATAGCTAGAAGTGGAATTATGATCAGCACTATCACTATCCCAGTCTAAGTCAGTGAAGTCAACCAGGGAATCTGAACTTCGACAATACTTGATACCAAAATGAGTGGTACCTTTGAGATAATGAGCAATTTATTTGACTGCTTTCCAGTGACTTTCTTTAGGGTCCTACATAAACTGAGAAACCACACTAAAAATAAAGGAAATGTCAGGCCCACTATGAGTAAGATAAACAAAACTTTCGACCAGTTGTCGATAGAGTGTAACATCGACTGTGGGTGTTTGATAGGTTTTGGTAAGATTTACTCTATATTGAAAAGGAGTAGAAAGAGGCTTGCAATAATCCATCTTAAAACATGTCAACAAATCCATCACATATTTATAATGAGAAATGAAAAATCCATCACAAAGTGGTA
>CBVK0101229466.1:0-19007 GCA_900067695.1 Picea abies
GGAGCCTACTTCAAACCATAAAACGACTTCTTGATTTGACAAACCAAATTTGAATCTATCACAAAACCAGGTGATTGTTCCGTGAAAATTTCTTCAGATGGGTCTCCATGAAGAAAGTCACTCTTCACATCCATCTAATGGATTTTCCATCCAAAATGATCAGTAAGGGAAAGAATCAGTCGAACAAAGTTCATCTTTACGACAGAGGAAAAGGTTTCATTGTAGTCGATGCATTCTTTTTGAGAAAATTGCTTCGCAATGAGGAGAGATTTATGTCGCTCAACAACACCTTTAGAGGTAAATTTGTTCCTATAGACCCATCGACACTTCACAATGTCCTTTCCTTACGGTTGGGGAACTAAATCCCATATGTCGCTCAACAACACCTTTAGAGGTAAATTTGTTCCTATAGACCCATCGACACTTCACAATGTCCTTTCCTTACGGTTGGGGAACTAAATCCCAAGTATGATTCTTCGAAAAAGAATCAAATTTTGTCTTCATGGTCTTCTCCCATTCAGGTCATCCTTCATCATCTAAGTAGGAAACATGGTTAGAAGTTTCTAGTACACGAGTCATCGAGGAAACATTGGCATGTTGCTTTTGATTTCAAGTTTGTCATCCAGAGGAGGAATCTCCAACATCAGCTCCAACAAATTCAATTGTATTAGCATCCCATCTAGGTAGACAAGAAATAAGTGAGCTACGGTTCACTTTAGTAGGTTGAAAAGAATTTGAATATTCTTCATTCGGTGGACCAATCGAAACAAAGGACAATGGACTAGTCAACTCAAAGGTCGATTATCTATTCGAAATGGGTAGAAGGTTTGACTATTTAGTCGAAGGAATGAAGTATGGAAGAATATCACCAGTGTCAAAGACAACATTAAAGGTATCGTCCTATAGCAATCGATAGGAGGCATTCAACAACTTAATGACATAATACTTCTCATCAAAATGTACATTTCGTCTAATAATGATTTGTCATTTGACAGGATCAAACAACCAATAGGATTTCGACTCTTCGGAGTATCCCATCATGATGCAAGAATGACTCTTTGCATCCAACTTATTTATGCAATCATCAAGAATGTGAGCTAAGGAAACACATCCAAACACATGGAGGTGGAAAAATAAAGTATTATTCCCATACCATCATTCAATTGCAATCATGGAAGGAACAACTCAATTCGATATGTGATTGAGGAGATAATTTGCACAATACACCACTTCATCCTAGAAGTGAGGAGGTCGATCTTTAGCCTGCAAAATACATCTATCCATTTTGACTAACGTCTAATTTTTTCATTCTATGACACCATTATACTGAGGTGTGTGAGGAACAAACCATTTCCAGTAAATACCAAACCAAAGAAGGTATTCTTCAAAGGGTCAATTAACATACCCACCACCACTATTTGATCTCAAGCACTTGATGGGTCAGCCACATTGATTTTCAGCAAAGGCCCAAAACTCCTTGAACTTTTCAAAGATAAGGTTCTTTTTATTCAAGAAAAATACCCATGTGAAACAAGATAAATCATCAATGAAAGTCAAAATGTATATTTCACCTGCCATTGAAGGTAGATTGATGCAACAAACATCACTATGAACTAGATCTAGTAGGTTTTGTGCTCACCATGTTTTTCTATAGTCAAATGGTGCTTGATGATGCTTCCCAAGAACAAACCTTTATAGAATCCTTCAAGGGGAAACACCTTTGACAAACCAAAAACCATGTTCTAAGTTGTCGGTGCCTGTAGAATTCATAAATTTAGATTTTCAAGTCACTCAGGCCAAATTCGACTTCTCTCATCAGTGTGAGAAACAAGTGCAATCAGTTCAGTGTCAAGTCAAGTTGTGTCACAGAACTTGTACAAATTTTCCATCAAGTCGAGAATCCCGCTGGTGAAAATCAACTTGCCTTTCTTCAAATCATGAACATAGAACCAATCCGACCAAAATTCCACAATCTTACATGTTTTTGTTAATTTAGCAACCAAAAAGAGATTATCACTGAGGTTTGGCACATGATAAACATCGAAAATCTTCCCATGTCGACAAGAAACATCACCCTGGCCAAAAACATCCAAAGAGGAGTCATCAACAACATATATTTTACTCTCATTAGCTTCATCCAACCACGTGAACAAGGAGGCATCCCTATCCATGTGGTTAGTGCACCCAAAGTCAACTATCCATTCGTTTTGTGCATAATGAGGCGGCAAGGCTTGAGAAGTACCGACTTAGAAGGTGAAATTATCAACGGGTCGGCATAAAATAACCATGTCTCCTTAAAGGATTTTAACCTTCTCCTCTAAATCATCTCGCTTCTTAAAGTAGGTTTTATCCACATGTCCAGTCTTTCCACAGTATTGACATGTCTTCTTCTTTCAACTTTGTTGTGTTTCATCTTCATGTCCCTTAGGTTTCTAGTCATGGTATGCAAATTTTTATGTAGAGGCATCAAGTCATACTATATCCCTTGTATCCATCTTTCTCTTTCCCTTGAGCAAGTGGACCTGGTGTTTTCCACCAAGCTTTCCTTCTTCAATCAATCTGTGTTGATCAGTAATCAAAAGACCAAAGAAAGCTTCAAAGGTGTAATCCTTACCATCTTCCTTGTGTGCTTTCCAATTGGTGCAGAAAATCAACATGAACATGTCGAATGGTGTTCTTAATTTCATCAGGACCAGCTCGATGAGTTTTCCATCCTTATTCTAATAGTTCTTTCCACATTCACCCAATACAAACTAGATTTATTTGACATGCGCCAAATAATCCTCCATTCTCTCAATGAAATGAGGATTGAGAGAGATCGAATTTTTCTCCAATTGCATAATGTGCCTCTCATCGACTCAACCGAACAATGACTTTAGTTTCTTCCAGACTTGATGAGGACAGTTGATTCCACTAAGGTGAAATCAAATCTCCCACGAGATATAGGTCACGATGACCCCTACGACCTCATCCTTCTTGCCATTAAAAAAAACTTCGCTTGATCATCTGTTGGATCTGGAATCACAAATTTTGTATAATGTCATAGTCATTTGCTCTTCAGTAGGGTTTCCATGTCTATGCCCATACTACATAATTTGATCTGTTCAGAACAACAATTTCAATCTTCAAAGACATATTTGATATCTAGACAGAAACTGGTATGTTTCAACAAGTTCCAATCATCAAACCACTGACCCAGATTCAATCACACAGTAGATCCGACTCATCAAGGTTTGCAGATAACAATTTGAGGTTTTAAACCATTGAATTCGATACCGTGTTGGGGATTAGGGTGGAACACAACATGAAGCAGAGAACATAATACTGCAGATAATTGAAGAGGAACAAAATTTCAAAGATAAAGGTTGTGTCTAAAGACATCATTACAACACTTAAGCAGAGCACACCATGATCAGAACATCACAGTGCATGTTACACATCTTGATCTGCATGATCTATTGCAGAAAATCCATAATGAAAATGACCCAAGGGGTCTAATTTTTATAGCCTTAAGCTCTAACCAACTTCCATAGAATTTGGAAGATCTTGTCCACATGTAATCATTGATTGTTAGAGTTGACTCTGTCAAATATGCTCTGTCGAGTTAGCTCGAAAAGGATGATCAACCTGACCACTTATGCATCCAACTCATAGTTAATTGTTGGGATGGTCGATCCACCACCCAACTATATTCATTGTTGGTTGATTGTCTGACCGATAGACATGTTGACTACTCAACTGACTGGTGTAGTGTGCTGGTCAATCGCTCGACCAACTATTTCTAGATGTAGTTCGACTTGTCGACCGACTGAACCCAAGAGATGTGTGATGAACCATCAATGCTTGATGTTCCAACATGAACCCAAGAGATGTGTGATGAACCATCAATGCTTGATGTTCCAACAATATGGTGAACAGTTTTTCCTTGATGCAAATGAAGTTATGGTTCGTTATTATATTTTCTACATGGTTATGTATTAACCACACTCCCTGGCATTGAAAGTTTATATTTGGGATCATGTTTTTAAAATATAGCATTACAATACTCATTTGAACCATGATATTTTCATATAAGTTATATGCTTTGACTTGACATATTGCATCTTCTAGAGGAAACAAAACTTTATGTATAAACGTGACATTTGATAAGTTTGAAAAGAAAACAAGTATATGGTATACAAGGTATATAACTCATGGCATATATTGATAAATATTAGAAACAAAAGGTTGACATTTTAAAAAGGATATATATGATCGATTTCGACCATGGTTATGGCTCAACACGCATATCATATATCGCTTGACATTGTATAATGGGTATTGATTATACTTGGTATCATTTTCTCTTTGGTACTAAATGAGACTGACAATGCATGGGTGGTGATTTCGATTTATGTGTGCCATGCATTAAACTTGAGGTGACTGTGGAATTTATGCCACCAAACCCACATATTCTCTCCTTGAAGTTTGTTAGGGTTACCATTTTCATTCAATTGTTTGTTTGGAAGTGTTGGAGGAATCCATTACTACTACGTTCATCTCAACCAGTTGTTGTTCGTTGTGTAACCATTTGCAAGCTCAAAATACTGATATAAATCAATCCTGGGATGAGGTGAGTACTCACGCAGTTATTTGAAAATTTATTTGCAAAAATTGTTGATAAATGGTTAATAATGGCTCTGGTTAGTTGGTTGTGAGTATGAAGTTTATTTTCCCTATCTTTTGTCCATATACAAGTGTTATGGTGAAATGAAAAGAGATGTTTAAAGAGACAACTTTTTTAAAGAGTTTAGTGTTGTTGAAAACAATTTGTGGTGTCATAAATTGTAGTGGATATTGTGGTTTTGCATGTTTGTTGATGTCATTAAACCAGATTAACACTTTCCATGTCTATTTGTACATTATGGAATGGTTTTACTGCAAGATTGATTATAAAAGAATAGTGGACCGAACCCATAAAAATGAGTGTTCTTGTATACATAAAGATGACTTGGATTCGGTCCTGAACTTGCTTCAAAAAGTTTATTGGTTTAAAATCTTGGCTTTTCTTGTGAAAAGAGTACATTTGAACTCATCACTAGTCTTTTACACTTGGCATTATCTCTCTCTATTGAAAGAACTTAGACTTGAGTCTATAAGCCCATGGTCATGCGTCTTTATTCCTCCGAACTTTCTTGAAGTGGTGACTCAAAAGATATGGTTCATATTGATAGTTTACTCTCATACTCAACTTATACTCTATTTATTTTATAATAATAAAAAAAATCACAGTTTGAAAACCGTGAGTTGGCACATCTTATGGATGATATTTACCAGGGTAAATGATATTGGTTTGCAATACATGACTATTGTAGTTTATTCACACAACATTATGGATATTGGGAATGACTTTGATGTTTTACTCAACCTCAATCAATAATAATGATTTTGTGTTGTTGGTTGACATTTGCATTGGGTTTATTTAGGTAATGTGTGCAAATTTATTAAAGGCACATAATAAGAGTAAATGGCTAAGTTAGATCATAAGTGGTTTTTACATGAACTTTTTCATGTTATCTCCTCATTATTCATCACTTTTCATAAGCATATTCCTTCTATCTTTTGTCCCAGCCATTCATAATTACATTTTCCATATATTTGTCATCTTATCCTTATTCATGTTTTAAAGATATATTGAATTGTTCATATACAGAGTGGTATTTGAAAGGATTTAAGTTTCAGATTAAGGAAATTGGAAGTGAAGAAGGTTGTTGATGAATGAGTTTTGGATTTTTCTTCTCTTTTATACATTATTCCTATTTCATTTCTCCCTTCTATACTAGATTTACCATGTTGTATTCAGAGTCATAATTAAATCATATTTAACAGGATTTTTAACGAAAGTTTATCATGTTGTGTCTTGTATTATACTTTAAGAATTTTGGACTAATTGAAATGAAAATGGAAATAGATGATATTTTTAGTGGGGGAAGTAGAGGGAGTAAAAGAGGTAATAGAGGAGGAAGATGTAGAAGGCCTAATATGTTTTGGGAGCAAGGGAGGCACAATATCAAGATAAGATTCTCTATCCATTTTGATGCAAATTCAGATGAGTTCAACCTGATTGATGTATTAGTTCTCGACCTAGATACCAACCATTGAAATCCCAATCATTTTGACTAGTGAAACTGTCATAAAAAACCTTTAGAATTAAAATGTTGGGTATCTAGGTTGAGAACCAATACATTAGTGTAGAAATTAACCATTAACCAGGAAAATTTTACATTTACAAACCATAACATGGTCTCTAAAACAAGATACCAATAACAAGTCTTATACACACATAATTTTATTTGACATCATAGTTCCAACAATAGTTTTAGTTTCAACAAGTTTGTATTAAACAATATTTAAGATTCATAGTGTGCAGGTTTGCACAGTTCGTCGTAATATTGTTGTTAGACTTCTGGATGTAAACTGTGTGTGGACTTTATGAAACATCCTAAACATTTCATAAAATCCACACACATTTTACATCGTGAAGTATAACAACAATAATATTTAAGATTCCTTGGCAAGAGATTTAAGGCCCCAAAACTATTATATCATCGAGGAATCATTTCTTCCCCTCTCTAAATACATCAGGTGAAACCCTAGAAAATGGAAAAGTTGTGATAAAAAGGCTTAATTGCAAGTTTCCATTATAACCCGGGGGAATATGTAGTTCATACCTAAGTAACCCTCAAAGCATTGCAAGTGTGTAAAGAAAGACAAAAATAGAATTTGAGACAAAAAGATCACAATGACATGAATTTTATTGCACACAAGATAAATGTATGGCTGAAAATATGAAAGATGTATACCTTAGGAAAGTCGTCAATTGCCTTAGGGAATTGAGATGCATAGAATCCTGGAAAGAAAAAAAAAAGATGACCATTAACACCATAAGAAGAAAAATGACAAGAATGCCATTCTTTAAACTGTCAGCTTCTTCTCTAGAGGTTCCCCAACAAAAACCCATCTTATAGTTATTGGGATCACCTTTCCCAACTAAATATAAAACTAGAAGTTTGCTAAATTGATGAAAAACATACCATCATGCCTATCTTCAATTATCTAAAGAAGCATTCTTAGCATGTGTGGTTGAAGGAGACTTGTTAAAACACAAATCCAACAAAGTAGCTCAAGGAATTAGAGGAGAAAATTAATTCTAAAGTTGTTGGATACATCGAAATAGATTCTATAGGAATTTCATGCATGTGCATCCAGGTTTTGATAGACTTACACATTCTTCCAATTGCATTATTGAAATTTCAGAGAGAAATACATCAATCTACCTATCAATATTCTCTACTTCTATATGATTTCTTTCATATTCAAAAGCTCCATCCACCTTTTGTATCATACATCAACCCCCCAAATTTGCATTTAATGTCAATAAGGAAATTTTGGCCCCACTTTAATTTTTGAAAGTTCTTTTCAATTTGGTTTAATTTTCTTTGTAAATATGTTTTATGTTATGATTTTATATGAGCATCAATGTGTTTCTTTGTAAATATGTTTTATGTTATGATTTTATATGAGCATCAATGTGTGTGATACGCTTCAGATTGAATATTCTTTATATTATGATCCCTATTTATATCCATTATGCATTTGGTCTTTTTGAATTTCATGAATTCAAACATGAAATTCAAAAGTCAATTTCAAAATTTTCCACTGGCATATCGTTTTCAGGCCAATTTCATCGTTGTTAAGTTGTTTTGATTATGATCTTGATCGTGGAATGAATTTCGTATATTTCATATATTATTTATCTCTAATGTTCTTGATCATATTTCTTACATACATGTTCATAGTAAGGTTTTTACTTGAGCTACATAATTTGATAGGCTATGAAATAACTATTTTTTTCATCCTAAGTTTTATTAACTTTACTATCCCATAACAATTTGGATGAGGAATTAAAAAGTTTTAATTTTTTATTGAGATCTAATTGATTTTACTATAGCCGAGCTTATGTTCAAAGATATGCTCAAGGTATCATTTGTTAGCTTGTGGTATTCATGGTTTATATTGAAAAAAATATTATGAGCAACATATATATTTGTTAATCATAGCAACGTTGCTTTTATTATGACTGATGTACTCAGCCTAGTGTATAATCTGAATGACAATACATTTCGAACTATGTTTTTACCATATGAAATTTTGAATTGAGTTTACTTGCTCCATGTAGTAGACGAGGGCGTCCTCCTCTGTCTCACCATAAACACAAATTAATTCACACATCAAAGTCGAGACAAGCTCTAAACTTAGCATGTTTTCCTAATTTGGATATTTTCGAGTCATAAGGGTTTTCATTCGACTATGAGTGAGGGTTTGATGCATTTGTCTCTGCATTCACATATTCATCACAGACTCTTGCTTTGTGAGATTTCATGAGTCATATTAAGTGTTTTATCATGGGTTTAATATCCAGATGTGAGCCTCCAGGCATTGAATTTGTTGAAGCTAATAAAGACTGTCATCCTATGCTCCAGAAAGATGGATGGTTTGAATTCTTGATGATGTTTCATGGCCACAATTTATAGGTAGCCAGATCCTTTGCACTTAGTTTTAATGGGAAGTCTGCAAAAATTGGAGATATCGAGTTACAAGTTGATGAAGCCATAATTTCCAAAGCCACGAATCTGCCATTAAAGGGTGAGCGTTGGTCCAAAACTAAGAGGGTTAAGGATATACCCTGGTCTGAGTTTCTAATCTCATCCAAATCCAAATATGACTCGAAAGGTATTCCTTCTTCCCTAGTTAAGAAGAAATGGTGTTTTTTATTGTGTATTATCAAGCGATATATAACATGCAAGGGTCGTTATAGTCTATTCTTTTACTACCATTTTCACTTGTTAATGGTCTTTGTGGGTTTTGAGTTACACTTGCCCTTCTACCCATTGAAGAGTCTTATGAAAATGTCCATATTTTATCAGAAAGATCGTCTCAGTTCAGAGAGATCTCTTTCACCATGGCTTAACTAGGATTCTTGTCGAGTTTCATTTGAAATAGGTCAATGATTCCTAGGACAATTTTATTAAAAGAAACAAGTTCATTGAAACCCTAGAACCAATTTCTTAGACTTGGGATTTTGAACTAGGGTTTGAATCTACAAATTCAATAGGAGATAATGACATTGATCTTTCTTAGATCTCCTATTCAAAGAAAATTTCAACAAGGGTTACACATAGTTAGACTTAGAGATCGAACTCGATTCTTGAGCCTGTGGCCTTGGATAAAAAACAAAGAGTCTCTTTTGAGTCTTCTAGACATACTATTGTCACTTCCTCTTCTCCTCACTATCACTAAAATGTTAAAACCCCTTTCCTTAGATGATTAGAAAATCTAAAGAAGTCAAACGACTTCAAGAACAAAAGACAAGGGAGAAAGTTATCAAGGATAGTCAGAAACAAATCTACGAGGGTTTCAAATGCTAGTTCTTTCATTTTAATCATGAATGATGAACCTAAAGATACAGAGGAATTGACCCATCTCAAAGAAGCTAGGCCAAAGCTAGGTTCAAAGAATAAACCTATATTTACTGACGGAAATCTCGAAAATGGAAAAGATATGGATAACCCAAGTATTGAAGATTTGTTGAAAGCGAAATACCATAGTGTGGTGCCCATTCTACGATATAATGTAATCGATGTGGAGTTGGAAAATCAACAACTCAATTCAAGGAACAAAAACTTGATTGTAGAATATGAAGAGAAAATTGTTGAGCTCGAACTGAAATTGGTTAAAACATAAGGCTCGGTGGCAATCAATTCTTGAGGGGTTAATATTTTCATTAATTCATATTTTAAAAATTATGCCTCTTGACGCTCAAGTGTTAATTTTAGAATTTTGTTTGACATGCATGAATTTATTGTTTTTGTTTTATTTTATTTCATTTTTAGAAAGAACAACTACATAATTAAAATTATGTAGCTGCTCTATTTCTACATAATTTGTTATTAATTAATTTTGATTTGTATTTACAAGTGTATAAATGGATAATTTGGACCAAGAATCTTGCATTCAGGATCTTTACAATCTCGGGGAACAAGCATATGATGGATTGTCAGTCAACTATCAACTCATAACTATTTTAAAATGATTTCATGTTATTTTTGGAGTTTGGGATAAAAAACAATTTAACATTATCCCATTCCTAATTTTAAGGAAATAGTTTTTGTGAATTAATGATAGTTGTTAGAGATAATTTGAACTATTTTCTTATAAAAGAGAATAAGAAAAATGAATGGACAAGGGGTTGGACCTGGAGATACAAGGCAACATGATATTGTGCTACTGTAGGTATTTGGTTGGACCCAAGGTTGAAAATTCTTGAAGGCAGGCTATTTACATTGTTGTAAAATCCTTGATTTTTTAAGTTTTGGAAGACCTGAAGATGGCCATGAATTTATGGTGTTTTGTATGCTTTGGTATTGCTAGTCAAATTTTATGAAATACTTATTTTGAAAGCCATTTTATTTTCTATCCAATTTGTTTATGAATGAAAGCTTATTTTCTCAAATTTTTGCAGTGTTGTTAGAATATTTTTCTTTTCATTCTAAATTGAATTTGATACGAATGAACGGAATTAAACATCAATATGGACATCAATGAATATTGGTAATTATTTACTAATTATGCTATTGATATGCATGAGTCTTAAATATTGTTTGAACTTTCATGTTTAATTCATGTGATTGGAAATGAATATGCAGATTAATATTCACTTAGTAACTATTTACTAAGATAAAATTAATATGCATTTATGTCAACAGTCATCAAGTTATTTGAACTATTTTAGTAACTTGGTAACTAATATTTTATCTCATTTTCATCACAAGTATTTATCTTGCTCCTGATCGAGAGAGGGACTATTCTTTTTCTCAATCAGGATAGGTTACTTTCCCTTTTGTTTCTTGCATACTAGGATAAATTACATTTGCATGTAGAATAATGGATAAAAAACAATTTAACATTATCCCATTCCTAATTTTAAGGAAATAGTTTTTGTGAATTAATGATAGTTGTTAGAGATAATTTGAACTATTTTCTTATAAAAGAGAATAAGAAAAATGAATGGACAAGGGGTTGGACCTGGAGATACAAGGCAACATGATATTGTGCTACTGTAGGTATTTGGTTGGACCCAAGGTTGAAAATTCTTGAAGGCAGGCTATTTACATTGTTGTAAAATCCTTGATTTTTTAAGTTTTGGAAGACCTGAAGATGGCCATGAATTTATGGTGTTTTGTATGCTTTGGTATTGCTAGTCAAATTTTATGAAATACTTATTTTGAAAGCCATTTTATTTTCTATCCAATTTGTTTATGAATGAAAGCTTATTTTCTCAAATTTTTGCAGTGTTGTTAGAATATTTTTCTTTTCATTCTAAATTGAATTTGATACGAATGAACGGAATTAAACATCAATATGGACATCAATGAATATTGGTAATTATTTACTAATTATGCTATTGATATGCATGAGTCTTAAATATTGTTTGAACTTTCATGTTTAATTCATGTGATTGGAAATGAATATGCAGATTAATATTCACTTAGTAACTATTTACTAAGATAAAATTAATATGCATTTATGTCAACAGTCATCAAGTTATTTGAACTATTTTAGTAACTTGGTAACTAATATTTTATCTCATTTTCATCACAAGTATTTATCTTGCTCCTGATCGAGAGAGGGACTATTCTTTTTCTCAATCAGGATAGGTTACTTTCCCTTTTGTTTCTTGCATACTAGGATAAATTACATTTGCATGTAGAATAATCTGCATTTTCCAAAGTCTCCTTATGCAGGAGAAAATACCGTTATGGCTTTGCTAAGCCCTTGTTTCAACAAAGGATTGCCTTCTTCAAGTAGTTGCAAGAAGGTAATTCCTACTCTTCTATCTGTTGAAAAAAACAAGTAACAATATACATTAGCAGATAGAAGGTTGTGTATATACTTTGTACATATAGATTAGTCTAGATTAAATTAACATTGGATTAGGATAATCTTAGGAGAAGGGTAACTGAACCCATAAACCCAATCAACATCATCATCTCAAACGGATAAGGGCCTAATTGGGGCCCTAACCGGGTGATCTCCTAAATGTTGATCATGGTCAATTTTGGCCATCAACATTTTTGGTGCTAGAAGGAGGGCCACCAAAGAGTGGGCATGACAAGTTGATCATTTTTTAGTTGTTTGTTTTAATTCTTTTCTCATCAGGGTGAGCAGATTACTTTTCCAATCATGTTTCCATTCCAACAATTTCGCAATAATTTTCAAGACAAAATTGAAACTTGGTTGGAAAATACATTTCAAATGAGGTTCCTGTTAATAAATTTCTTCTCTTGTTTCTATTATAAATAGTTGTACATAGTAGGTTAGATTTCTCTTTTGATTGTGTATTATTCATCCAATTTTTGTTACTAATTCCTATTGTATATATGATTGCAGGAATAAAACAAAAGGATTGGCTTCACTGGAAATTTGACTTTACTTAACCCTAGTCATTCTTGTAGAGTAGATCAGAGTAGGATAGAATAAGAGTAGTTTTAGTTAGTTTTCTTTTCAATTAGGTTTAGTATAGTTTATTGCTTCTCGTTGAATAAAGAAGTTATGAGATTATGACTATATTAAGCTATTGCATAGGTAATCACTTTTCCTTTACCTTTTTCTTTTCCTATCATCTTATTTATCTTGTTTTTCATTAAAGTTTTTGTTTTAAGCTTTACTCTTTAAATTCATCATTAAATCTTATTCATTTTTGCAAGAAGTAAGATTTGATAAGAGGACAATGAGGATAATACTTGGGTAAAATACTTATGAGTTAATTTATAAACATAATTTCCCTTTAGTAGAATTTTGTTTATAATAAAAGCCTAATTCATTCTAAAGCATTCAAGACATAATCCATCTAAATCTTAACGTAAATGAAAACATACATATTCATTTTTCTTATGTTGAGATATTTCTTTCTTATTCTTGACTTGATTGTGTTTCATATATTCATGGCTCATTAGGTTGTATTTTCTTTCAAGTTTATAGTTTCCTTTTTGAAATTTGCATAGTTTGATCAATGGTTTGATTTCACTTTTGTTCTAGAGTTTGATTTACTTGGATTTGATTGGTTTTTCTTTATTCTTAGTTTGGATTGGATATGTGGTATTTCCAAAGTATATATGATGGAAAATCTTTATTAAACTATGCTAGTTGGTTTACATGGGGAAAGTTTTACTCTACCATTTTGATAGTATTTCATTTATTTAAAGGTCATCTTTATTAAGTTTTTAGTCTATATCACATCAACCATTAGCCATGGGGAACATTAAGATGTGTTTCAAGTATTATAAGTTTACCTTTATAAAGGAAAGAATTGCCTACATTTTTTACTTCGAATCCCTCCCATACCCCTCCACATATAAAAGCCTCTACTTGGGTAGATAAAGAGAATACTAGCAGGGTCAAACTCAATTGATATTGCATCTAGTTCTTTAATTAATGCCTCATGTACCACCCCGCTCTCTTCACTCAATTGCTAAAAGCAATTCTCCAAATATGTTTATCAAAAGGGTGGGAACAAGAGAGTTGAAAGCACATATGTGTGGGAAATGTATGCAAACCCATCGGTGTACTGAATAGGCTCATTTGGCAGCAGGTAAATGCATACATGGTACCGAGACAACTTTGTCGGGGTGATGAACAAGCCTGCTAGAAGCGAAGAAATGTTGAGAAAAGAGGTAATTTTATAACAGATGCATACTAATCTTTAATAACCTCCTAGCTATTTTTACTGTCCAATAGTAGAGATGTAATTAAAAATTAATAAATATTCCCTATATTTGGATTCATTGTTTATAGTTGTACATTCAAGGAATTTCATCTTTAAAAGATTATTTTTCTTTGATTTTGTCTTATGTGGCACTCTTCGTGATGGTATCCCGTGCGAGAAATTTTTGAAATATTTTATTTCGATCTTTGGTAAATTTAGTCCTATTATCTTAAGCAGAGATAATTGTTTCATCCCCATGTGTCGCCAATTGTTATAGCATACAACAACCCCCCAAATTTGCATTTAATTTCAATAAGTAAATTTGGGCCCCCCTTTAATTTTTTAAAGTTCTTTTCAATTTGGTTTAATTTTCTTTGTAAATATGTTTTATGTTATGGTTTTATATGAGCATCAATGTGTGCAATACACTTAGGATTGAATATTATTTATATTATGACCCCTATTTATATCCATTGTGCATTTGGTCTTTTTGAATTTCATGAATTCGAACATGAAATTCAAAAGTCAATTTCAAAATTTTCCCCTGGCATATCGTTTTCAGGTCGATTTCATCATTGTTAAGTTGTTTTGATTATGATCTTGATCGTGGAATGAAGTTCATAGAATCCATATATTATTTATCTCTATTGTTCTTGATCATACTTCTTACATACATGTTCATAGTAAGGTTTTTACTTGAGCTACATAATTTGATAGGCTATGAAATAGTTATTTTTCTCATCCTAAGTTTTATTAACTTTACTGTCCTATAACAATTTGGATGAGGAATTAAAAAGTTTTAATTTTTTATTGAGATCTAATTGATTTTACTATAACCTAGCTTATGTTCAAAGATATGCTCAAAGTGTCATTTGTTAGTTTGTGGTATTCATGGTTTATATTGCAAAAAATATTATGAGCAATGTATATATTTGTTAATCATAGCAACGATGCTTTTATTATGAATTATGTATTTGACCTAATGTATATCTGAGTGACAATACATTTTGAACTCTGTGTTTTCCATATGGAATTTTGAATTGAGTTTGTCTACTCCACGTAGTAGATGAGGGCATCCTCCTCTGCCTCACCATCAACACAAATTAATTCGCACATCAAAATCGAGACAAGCTCTGAACTTAACAGGTTTTCTTGATTTGGGGATTTTTGAGTCATAAGGGTTTTCATTCGACTATGAGTGAGGGTTTGATGCATTTTTCTTTGCATTCACATATTCATCACACACTCTTTCTTTGCAAGATTTCCTTAGTTGTATTAAGTGTTTTTATCATGGGTTTAATATCCAGATGTGAGCCTTTAGGCATTGACTTTGTTGAAGCTAATAAACACTATCATCCTATGCTCCAAAAAGTAGGATGGTTTGAATTCCTGATGATGTCTCATGGCCACAATTTACAGGTAGCCAGATCCTTTGTGCTTAGTTTTAATGGGAAGTCTGTAAAAATTGGAGATATCGAGTTACAGGTTGATGAAGCCATAATTTCCAAAGCCACGAATCTACCATTAAAGGGTGAGCGTTGGTCTAAAACCAAGAGGGTTAAGGATATACCCTAGTATGATTTTCTACTCTCATACAAATCCAAATATGACTCCAAAGGTATGACTTCTTCCCTGGTTAAGAAGAATTGGTGTTTTTTATTATGGATTATCAAGTGATATATAGCATGCGAGGGTCGCCACAATCTGCTCTTTTACTAGCATTTTCGCTTGTTAATGGTCTTTGTGGGTTTTGAGTTACACTTTCCCTTCTACTTGTTGAAGAGTCTTACGAAAATGTCCAGATTTTATCAGAGAGATCGTCTTAGTTCAGAGAGATCTCTTTCACCATGGCTTAATTAGGATTCTTGTCGAGTTTCATTTGAAACAAGTCAATGATTCTTGGGACAATTTTATTAAAAGAAACAAGTTCGTTGAAAACCCAGAACAAATTTCTCAAACTAAGGATTTTAAACTAGGTTTTGAATCTACAAATTCAATAGGAGATAATGACATTGATATTTCTCAGATCTCATATTCAAAGAAAATTTCAACAAGGATTACACATAGTCAGACTCAGAGATCAAACTCGAAGCTTGAGCCTATGGATTTGGATAAAAAAACGAAGAGTCTCTTTCGACTTCTGGACATACTAATACCACTTCCTTTGCTCCTAAATTTCACTAAAATGTTAAAACCCCTATCCTTAAACGATTAGAAAATATAAATAAGTCAAACGAATTCAAGAACAAAAGACAAGGGAGAACGTTATCAAGGATAGTCAAAAACAAATCTAGGAGGGTTTCAAATGTTATTTCTCCCATTTTGATCCTGAATGACGAACTTGAAGATACAGAGGAATCGACCCATCTCAAATAATCTAGGCCAAACCAAGATTCAAAGAATAAACCTATATCTATTCAGGAAAATCTAGAAAAAGGGAAAAATATGGATAACCCGAGTGCTACAGGATAATCCCCTTGCAAACAAGTGGATTTCCTCTTAGATACTAGACCCCTATGACCAAGACAGAAAAGTGTTATTGTGGACATTGACTTTCCTTTTCATGAAGCTAAACTATCAAAGAAGAATAAGGAAGAAGATTAAATACCTTTTTACCGATGTTTGTCCTTGCTCGATCTAGGTTGATCTTGATCTTCAAGTTCTTCAGAAGGTCCTGTAATACAATGAGCAACAACAACGATACTTCCTACTCTACCATGATTAGCTTCATAATGGATCTATGAAAGAAATAAGTTCATGAAACGTACACAAACTTTAAAGGAAACAGGCCAAGCGTAGATTTATATTAATGAGAACAAAGTGGTG
Source organism: Picea abies (assembly GCA_900067695.1). Classification (NCBI taxonomy): domain Eukaryota; kingdom Viridiplantae; phylum Streptophyta; class Pinopsida; order Pinales; family Pinaceae; genus Picea; species Picea abies. Next base: position 16,631 of record CBVK0101229466.1, read on the forward strand.
CTTACCGCCATGGATGTAGGTGCAACAACTTCACCAAGCTCCCTTTGTCTAGACCCTTGCTCAAATAATCCACACACAAAATGTTGATGATTCAATGATATCTTCCTTATGAGATCATAAGTTAGATGCTTCACAATGTCTCCATCTCCCTTTCACCATGAGAAGGCCTCCTTATATAGGCTTGGAGAGCCCTAACCACTTGAGAGATCTTTGGGATAAGTTGATGATTCTTCTCCTTTAGTTATGGATCTTCCCTAAGATCAAGGCTTGACCTCAGATTCAAATCTAACTACCTTCAGAGATTGAGGGGATTCTTCCCTGATTTATCTCAACAGTCCAAAATTCGCTCAAAAAGGGCAGTGCTCCCTCAAAAGGGGGCACAGAGCATTCCAATGCTCCCCCAAAAGAGGGCACAGAGCACCAACGCTCCCTAACAGTGTATAGGGGAGCATTGTCTTCCAAAAATGATATTTGTGTGGGTTTCTCAGTGGCAAAAGACTTGTACTCTTTGTCAAATTACTTCTCTTCTTCAAAACCAGTCTTTTGAGGTGTCTTGTAAGTGTTCTTGATAATGTCGTCAGAGACACAACATAGACAAGATGACAGTATTATATTTGTGACACTTGCGGCCAAAATGAGACACTTGTGACGTTGGTGATGACGACACTAGGCCATCCTCATAATGAGTGATTTTGATGTGTAATAGATTGCCCCCCAAAGTGCGAAGTTAGAAGACGAGAACTGATGACTGAAGTACTTTGTAGACTTTTTCAAGCAAGGGTACGTACTCAGAGAACCTGATAGAAGATGCACACAACTATCAAACAAATATTATGGCATGTTTCAAACCCAAGGCAAGCATACCTATGCTTGAGTGATAAAGACTTTCAAGGTATGGCTGCTATAAAATACATTGTGAATCCATAATTATATTGACAAAATGGTATAGCCACCGATGATACAATGTGGATCTATACTCCTATGACCTGAACTAATCGTAGCCACGAAGAATACATAGTGGATCTACGAGACGACAAGACATAGCCACGGACCAATGCAAAGTGGATCTATGTGACAACATATGTGTCAACGTCCAAAAGAAACTCTGTCACAACCTGGGAAAAGTACATATAAGAGTGATGACTCAACCTAGGGTCTTCTTACCGATCCCGATGTAGTACGAATCTAACCATGTGAATAGATTTCCTGATGTCGAACATGGAAGAAACCACTTGATTACCGATCAATGAGGTAAACCATTAACAAGCGCGAGGGAAATCACCATTGATGTCAATGATTCCCAAGGTACTCTAGTACATTCCAATGAATGTGAATGGATGATCTGAAGTTGAACATCCATGGAATCACCCGATCAAGGGTCAATGATGTAAACCCATTGTCAGAAGCGAGGAGGCCTACCATTGAGGCATGCAGGTCCCAAGGTACTAACTGGTTTCTAATTCTAGCTCCTGGATAATGTGTTGAAGTCGACAGGAATAGACTCGTCGAAGGAGGGCCTTGATGTATCCCCCATCAATGACACGAAACTGACACAGAGATATAATTGGTGGATCAAATGAACATGGACTAACACATGTATTGAAATAAGAATTTGTGATGGTTGACTCTTGAGGTAGATACTTCCCTTGAACACTGAGGCACAACAACAGAAACATGACATGGACCAAAACATGATGATGTAGTGGATACTGTGACTTTCGTCAGGTGACCCAAAGGAGTAAGGAAACTCAAAGGATTGGTTCAGTGCAGAGGTTCAGCGGATCGAAATGTGTGCAAAGATAAAATGTCATGTTCAAGGACGACTGTAAGGATTACTAGTAATGTTCTCAAAAACTGCTTGGCTTGCTTCCTTCAATTTCCCCCCCATCCAGATAGACGAGTACCTCTTTTTAGTTTAACGATCTCAAGGAGGGTAACACATGCTTGATATAACTCACCTTCGGTAAGTCCCTCTTCCTTTGTTTAACGAACTGGAAGAATTAAGGGTTTGGTCCTGTATGGAACCTTCAATGTATGATCATTTAACAAGTCCAGAGAAGGTAAACTCGGTTGTTTTTCATATTTAGAGAGTCTGAAAATGACTTAAAGAGGACTCCAATGTGGTCCTTTTTCATAATGTTAGTCTTGCGAGGTGAAAAAGAGATAAATTATCACTCGAAAGACACCCTTTCAAACCTTTTAACGAGTGGGAAAGGAAGCAAGATCACTCAACGATATTTTCTTGTTTAGAGAGTTTGAAAAGAGATTAAAGATGACTCCAGGGGGTTCCTTTTTTCGTATAACCTTTGCGAGCCTGAAAAAGAGATAAAAGGTTGCTCGGTTACATTCTCATGTTTTTACGAGCACGAGAAAGAAC
>CBVK0101229469.1:0-21011 GCA_900067695.1 Picea abies
AAGATAAAAAGATAAAACCCCATGAAATAAACTTGGTTTGATTCATATTGTCTAACCATGATCAAACCCTTTTAAATTTATGCAGATAGGATAGTGAATAAATTTGGCTAAAACAGTCTAACCTTGGAAAAATTAGATAGGTTAGTGAATAAGTTTGGTGAAACAGTCTAATCTTGGCCAAATGCCTTAGGTTAGAGTAATTATTGATCCAACAATTTAAGTTGGGTTAATGTGCTAGGTAATTACATTAGGAACTAGGTTAGCATGTTTTATTTCAATAAAAGTTTGCAAAAGGTTGATTAAATGCCTTTATTTTGACCCCTTGGTGAAAAAATTGAGAAAGGGGGAGCTAGCGCTACCCACAATATAATTTTATCCTAAGTTCCATAGTGATTTGACAGTTCAACACTTTGTAGCTAAAGGGCGCACAAATCTCAGGGGTCGATCAAGGCGCGCCCAAATCTACGGTCTGCAGTAGATATCGAACCTCCTCGACCTTTCTGCCTTTAATGGTGGGGAGGGTCTGAGTTGGTGGTTTTCCTGACGTGAGCCCCACATAACGTGTCAACTCCATATTCTACCGGACCCCCTCATTCATTTCATCTTTCCATCTACTCCCCCTCCGATAATCTTCCAAACCACTCATCAATAACGCCCACTGCACTCTGCCATCGTACCCCACTACCCTATCAACACATCACACTCCACTACCTTGTCACACATCACACTCCTATCAACCCATTGGCCATGCAATATCCTCCACGTCACATTCATCCATTCATTGGCCAATCAATGCCACTCCCTGTGACCGTTACCCATCCAACTCACCACCCACTCCATAACGAACACCTCCCTACACCATTTAACTATGTTCTTTTTCCATTCCAACATTATTCACTGATCTAGACATAGTCGACACAACCGTTTCCTGTTGGCAAGCTAACTGCCACCAGATACACCGTCGACAAGCACCATTAAACCTAGTAATCACAGTCAACACTTTTCTTTGTCTTTAGATATCTGTTTAATTATGGCGCCCAAATCTAAATCCACTAAAACATAAGAAAACCCATTTCTTCCTCGTCCTATCGACCTGGATTGCGTCTCCCTAGCCGATAAAGATTACCGAATTGTAGAGCCGAAGTGTGAATTTGATTTCTTTGAATTACACTTCTGTCTCAAAGATATATACCTAGACCAGAGTGATGAGATCGGACTCTGGGAGTCCAGTCTCCCACTGTACATGTTTCCCCAAACCTATCATTTCCCTTAGTTTTCCCTGAAGCATCAAGCTCACTCCCTTCCTAGCCAAAGGGCCATTGTGCCTGCATCTGGTGAAAGTCTGTTCAACATCACTTCTAAAATAATAAACCAAAGGAAGCAAATACCCATAATTGATTCTGCCACCCACTTCTCCATTGAAATTCTGACTGAAATCTATCAGAAGCTTTCCTTTCCTCAAAGAGCCCAGATTTTCAAAATCTTCTTACCAGAAGACTCACAGTTGCCTAAAAAGAATCCCCCATATACTTTTTCCATCTTCTTAGTCAAAGGCAACCAAATAATTTCCTCCCTATGTTGCCTGTAAGGATATTATTCTGATGAATGGGTAGATGAACCCATTTTGGGTTTTTTGTCCATTTTCTGCACATAAGAAAAGGCTACAACTCAATTTGATTACAATCATCTCCTAGTTGACATTATACATGAACATCTTTTCAAGTTCTCCACAGAAGTAATGTTCAGGTACTCCTCAGTGTTGGTGTACATGTTCCTCTTCTTCCAGGCAGACAGATTCTCCTTCGCCCTCGAGAAGTTGGATCAAAATGAAAATCCTCAATCGGTAACCTCTTGGACATCACTAGTGAGGAATAACTTAGTCGAGTTTAGCTTCAAATAGTTCATTGACCAATTTTACCACCCAGTTGTCTGAATGATCAACAACATAATGGAACCAAGGATAAATGAGGAGGTCCAAAGGATTCTTCACCTATTAGACTTAGCCAAAACAGGGGACTGGTACCTTTACCAGAACCATACTGAAATCATAATTTATGGGTGTGAATTACTTCCATACAAGCTGCCAAAGTACCTGCCTATCAGAATATTTTCCATGGAATACATCAGACATATGATCAACTCTGATGAAATCCACTTCGTTTCATTCAAGAAGAAGCAACATCTCAGGATCAAGAGCCAAATTCGTTCTTTCATATGCAACAACAGCGCTGCAGGGGAAGAAGCCAACAATCTTTTAAAATAAATGAATTTCGACCTAAGCTTTCCATGGAATTATGAGCCCCGTGGCATTATAGCAAAAATCGGGCTTAAAAATAAGATCTCTACTTATTCTCATGTACCAAAACCCTAGATTGAAAAGTTCATGAATAGGACAGAGTGGAAGGAAAATACTTTACTAGAGATAGAAGAACAACCTTCACTTGCCAACATTTCACATACCAACACTCCTCAGGTGAAAACAGAAAAAATATCCAGGAAAGAGCACATACCAACACTCCTCAGGTGAAAACAGAAAAAATATCCAGGAAAGAGATCTCACCTTCAGTCACAGAGCTGTTAGTTGAAGACTTCCAGGTTTACAGAAAGATGACCAAGACTAGTCACACACTAGAATGTCTTAGAGAACAAGAAACACAGTCCACTATAGTTATGGAGGGACCGCATTCATCATTCTTCTCAGACAGCCAACACATAGTATCCAATTCCTCATCCAAGAAGCAAGAAGATACTATATTGTCAGTTGATTCATCACAATAGCCCATAGGAATTAGTATCTTTGATAAGTATAAAATGATCAAACAGAGAAATGAACTTCTAATCAGTAGCACATATGCCAAGTTTTGGATGCAGACATCCACAACTCAGCACACTTAGTATCTTTGATAAGTATAAAATGATCAAACAGAGAAATGAACTTCTAATCAGTAGCACATATGCCAAGTTTTGGATGCAGACATCCACAACTCAGCACAGATTACTATCTGCATTCGACACGGAGAAGGGAAGGATGCACATGGGATTATTACAGGCACAGGTCCCTCATCCCAAGAAAAATTCTGATTACAATAAAGCATCATTTGAGTTTGATGTGAAATAGGTTCATCCAGCAGATCAGATGGACATGTAGATCTCTTTAAACAATGTCCAATCTCATTTGAAGATGGAAAAGATATCTTCTTTAGCCAAGGATGATAAAATCAAATTCCTAGAGGATATGGTATTAAAGATCGGTTATGACCCATCCAATTTCAAGGAATCCAAAGAACTACTGAAGAATAAAAATGTTGACATAGATTCTCTAAGGAAATACCTGAAAATTCCAGCCACTGAAGATTCACAAGCAAAGGTAATGGCTGAGAGTGAAGGCCACAAGGAGGAGATGTTGAAACTGATAATGGAGCAGAATGCACAGATAAAGGAGATGGAGGCCGAGCTGGATAAGTTAGTAAAAGAGAAAGAACAAAGCATCCATATGGTTGTTATCCCACTGGATCCATTTCCTCTCATAAGAGTTAGTACAACAGCAGCCACAACAGAAAAAATTCCATTATCCATTCCAATGAAAGTTCCATATGCTTCTGAGAACTTGGTGAAGTCAATGAAGGACATGACCCTGCAAGGGGAAGAAATCAAAAGATTGCAAGAAGAGGTAAAAAACATCCAGAAGTTGAAGTCCATGTTCTAGGCCAGCTATAATACAGAGATGAATAAATCACAAAGACTCAACCAAGAAATACAAAAGCTGCAGAGGGAGATTGTCATGGCCAAAACACTGTCTGAAGCCAAGGAAAACATATGGATGGACACAAGCAAGTCAATGACAGAGATATGGTTGCTCATACAGATTGTGTTTGAACAACATGAACTGGTACAGAGAGCCAAACAAGTAATTGACAAGATAAGGGAAGAATTAGGAGAGAGGCCTACAGAGGCCATTGAAATCATCAGGTTCTTAAACTCCAATACTAAAGAGGAGTTAGAGGCATTGGAAATTGAAGACAGGACATATACCATCCTTGAGGTCAAGAAGGTTTTGACCAAGAAAGGATTGATGCTACAACTAGAGGAGAAGGCCCAAATGATGGACATTGGGGTGCATATATTTTTCAGCAAGGTTGACACACTACAAAAGAAAGGGCTTCTAGGACTACTAGTGATAAATGATAAGCTCATCACTCTATCAGACTATAAGCAGATGATCATCACAGTGGAAAAGGATGGGTCTAAATTTGTAGATATACAAGGGAGAATTACTGGCAATTCTTTCTTAGAAACTTTACAGTTGGGCCTGAGCATCCAACATGAGATAAAATACATTTTCATCACAAAGCCCACTTTTTCCAAGTATATTGAGATGGACGAAACATACAAAAGGTTTCTCAAGGTTTCCATCCCTAGTCCAAAGAGGTGGTAATACCTATGTGCTTCACTTGAGTAAAGGTGATGTGGATTTTCGAGTCAGCATGAAGAAGATGGTCAAGTCAAAGTAATGAATCACCAACTACTTTCCCCCAGAATCAACACCAAGGATTCAAAAAGATCACCAACATCCCTATTATTTTGTAATTTGTAATCTAGTTAGTTAGATTTTTCCTCCACAATATCATAGTCATTTATGATAGGATCAGATGTAACTATTGTATAAATACTTCTCACTACGAAGTATTGAGGTTTGATTTTTGCACCCAAGGATCTATTTGTGTAATATTTTCAAAAGGATCGACCAGTAATCAACAGGATTCTTGCGTTTGAACATTGGTGATGTTTATTTTTCTCTGTTAATGTTTATCTTTGTCTGTAATCATTATGTTTGCTATTTCTAATCATTAAAAGGAAGTTAATGAACAAAATTTGTCTCGTGTACTCTGTTTCTGGTCTTCTAGTGATCTACATGTTATTCATCTGATATTAAGTAAAGAAATTCTTAACTTCTTCTTTGCTTGGTTGACTTTCTCTTATGTTCTGTCTTTTCATCCCATTTAATTCTAATAGATCTAATGTTCTCATTATCTCGCCTTGTGAAGGAAACTTATACAAATTTTATCAGATTCTAATCTTTAATACAGACCCCATAGCCCAATGGAAGTGTAATGCAATTCTTCAGCCAATCTTTATAAACAAACAAACAAACTCAAATTATTTTAACTAGCCTAATATCTAAAACCCAAACAGATCTAAATCCTACAGAGAAATCCCTCCCTGAAACTGGCAGGGCTAGATCCTAGTTTCAAAAGTGGTTTTGGTAAGTTACCTCTGTCAATTTCTTATTCCCTTGACAACCTCTGGGAATTACAGAGTGCTAACAAACACCACAGGAAGGAGGAATTCCATAGGGGGTGGAAAAAACAACTTGGTGTTTGGAGATGATAGATTGGAGGTTGGATGCATTGAGGGTGTCTCAATTTCTTGAATAGAATGGAGTTTGGAAATAATTCCTAAATGAACTTTTTGAGGAGCTTTTCCAATCGATGGGAACTTATGATCTCAAGGGATACTGTTGTAATGCCTTGGAACTTATACTATTGGCCCACTTGTTGGAATTGCATGGTTAATTCCTTAAAATCCATGAGGATGGGACCAAGAGTGTGTGACCATTATGCACTAAACACAATATCACAACCACCCATATCTATAGCAAACATATGATATTTTAGGTTGTAATTCCCAATTTGGAGACATATATTTTCATAACACCCCCCACATTTCATGGAACCTCCATTGGCAATCATGATTTGAAAGTTGTTGACTACATGGATATATCAATTGGTTTCTTGGGAAATGCGATGATGAATAAAATTATGAGTGTTTCCATTATCAATTAAGATGATAACCTTTATGCTTAATGTAGCCAATTAGATTGAGGGTTTGTGGAGCAGAGAAGCTAGTGAGAGCATTCAATGAAATGACTGGCTCTACTTCCAAGGGGTTAGAGGGTGGAGTAATATCAGTTGGATTGGGTAACTCTCCCATGGGTGTCTCAACCTCTTCTTCAGGAACATCCTCAGAGATGGCCATAAACAAATGTTGTTCCTTACATTTGTACCCTGGAAAATATTTGTCATCACAATTATAACAAAGGCCCTTGAGTTGGCATTCCACCATTTCAGCCCTAGTTAATTTTTAGTTCTTGAGAGGAGTGGGAGGAGGGGTAGATTTGTTAGGTGGAGCATGAGGAATAAAGGAAGCTTTGTGATTCTGGGTAGAGACAACATATTGTGATTCCTTTTCACATTGAGTAGCTTTCAACCAAGTCTGAGGGCGATCCATGAGGACCTGGGCGCGAATTTCATCTTTAAGGCCATTGATAAAACATTTTCGAAAGAAGGCATTGGACATGCCCTATGTTCTAAAAGCCAAATGTTCAAAGGAAGAGATAAAGTCTTCCTCTATGCCATATTATTTCAACTTTGTCAAACGACCGAGATAATGGGTGTCAGTGTCAAAGTGTTCATATATCTCTACAAAAAAATGTGCCAAAGAAACATAACCTTGGTGTGCCTTTCTACACCATTTCCACCATTTCCAATGTTCCAGATCCAAATAGAGGAAACCATAATGAAGTTTGGCTAAATAATCAGTAATTCCATGCAATGAGAAATAATGTTTCATTTGAGTGACCCAACATGTGGGATCTGATCCATCAAATTTTTTCACCTCAACTCTGGGAAGACGGGGATCACGAGGAAGGGAGTTGGAATGAAAGGCCATATTTTGGGAAGAGTTCTCACCTTAAGAGTGTGAAGATTTTTCAAGGGAGGGAGATCCATGGGATTGTTTTAACCATTGGGTGAGGGAGGCCAATTCACCTTTAACATCGTCCAAGTCCCCCGTAACTTTGGCCTTGAAGGTTTTCAAGTGGGTATTGGTGGAAGAAATTTCAGAGGTCAGTCGTTGAATGTCCTCCTTGTTATTTTTGGATTTGTCTTGCAAGTAAAGGAATTCTTTCTTGCAAGTGGTGGCCATGGGGGAATGAGGGTTACCGAGGAGGGGATGTGGGTCCATTGAATTTTTTGGGGGAAAAATGATATATATGACTATGTTCAGGGTGAAAAGAGGAAGGCAATGGGATAGGTGTCAAAAAAGGGTGCCAGGAAGGGGTCGAGTCCACAAGAAACAAAAAAAAATAAACTTGAAAATGATAAGTACCACTGTGATCTAGACGAAGAGAATAATTCAATGGGATAGGTCTCAAATAATGGGGTGGTCAGGAACCAAAATCCTTTTTACTACTGTGAAGTAATACTCCTATCTGAATAATACTGTAGTGGTGAAATGTCTAAATTCTTAACAGGAAAAATGTGTAGTAATTTTGCAACTCGAATGCAGGAAGCAAGGTTGCACGACAATAAATCTTGTATGTTCCTTTTCTGTTGTGTTTCTATCCCAAGGGTTAGGGTGTTTAGGGTTTCTACAGACAAGGGTTTTCCATGTACTATAGCTCTTTGTTATAGGTGCGTGGTTGAATAGTAGTACTCGACCTAATATCTCAAGGCACCAACTAAGGAGGTTAGATCATACCCTTAGTCATACTACCCAATTACCTAGGTACTAGAGAGTATATTACTGAGTGTTTTTCTTGGTGGCACTATAGAATTCAAGTGGTCGATCGGTTTATTTACGGAGGGCTTCATGATATCTAGACCAATTTGTATACATGTGTTGTCTGATGTGCTACCACTCGAAGGGGTGCCAACAGGGGTTACAAGGGTGACCAACAATGTGTGCTTAATTACCACTTGTACTTCCTATGTGTATGCTTCCCTGAATGCGGATTTATGCACTTAACGACGGATCACTATAGCTTTAAAATGTTGGGATACGTCTCTACCTTGAAAAAAATAACCCACATTGTTTTTCCAAGGAAGGTGCTCTAATACCACTTGTTAGGTACTAGATCTATTATAATAGTAGAAAAACATAAATACTATAGAGAATAACAACGGAACAACAAAATATGAGGAACCACAACACCAAAATAATACCTTTATTGATAGGAAACAATGTTCACTTGCCTCTTCGAGGGGGCAACCTCCAGCAATTCTCAAGAAAAACTTCTCATTCCCTCGATTCCTATTTATACTAAATCTATCTTTGACAAGAACAATCTAGAGGAAGATCTTCTAGAAGCGAAAGCTTCTATTAGGTCTTCTTACATTTGACTTATTCTTCCATATTACTAGGTCTTATTAATATTGGCCTTTATTACATGGAAAATATATTATTCTACCTATGCGAGGGGTTAGGGAGGTTAGGTCCCTAACATTATTGGTGCTATAAGTCTCTTTATGCCAATTTATTTTTCTCATAATATGAACGGATCCCTTTTGATGTAGTAGGGATAGGATGTTTGCTCCTTGTATCTCTTGGTGCTATAGGTATTTTTATACCAATTTATTTTTCTCACATATGAAGGGGTCCCTCTTGATGTAGTAGGGATACGATGTTTTCTCCGTGTTTCTATTTCTTTCCCTTTCTTCCCTCCACCCATCTTTACAAGAGTGGCATTAAAACACAGTCGAATGGATAGACATTATTACTTCCCATGCTATTCTTCCTAATTGGATTTCATGGAATGCTATATTGAAATCCTACTAGCTTCAAAGATTATTCAGTTTTTATTCTATTTTTTCAATACAAACTGATTTGGAAAACCATAGCCAATGATTAACTTGTGTGCCACTGTAATAAACACATATTTTTGGTTAGCATATTTTGACGACATTTTCAGGTCAATAGTTATTAACTCATAAAGATTTTCCAGGCTCCGTCCTCATTTAATTTTTTTTGCAAAATATTCAATGCCCTTCACCTAGCTACATCCTTTAGATCTTGTTTACGTCGACCTAGGCCTAGGTCTCTAACTGACTTGACATCATCTAAGTTTCCACCATTTAAAAGGTCTTTAGATTTTATGAAATAATGGCTAATGATTGATAATGTATAGTCGTTTCTTAGTTATTGTGATGGTAGCTTGCACAGTGATTCATAAAATGTCATACACATTACATGTAGATGGTCACTTTGTAAAGTTAACACAATCACATAGAATGGCATCTTGGCATTCTCAACACCCTCCTTTCAATTGCATACCACTTTTTTTAATGAATGGTCCCATCCACTGCTTTCATAGTTTTCCATGGTATTTGATCTCCCCATAACACCTTTCATAAATTCCATTATGAATTTTGTGAAAAAATACACGTCCCATGGCTCTCATGAAATCAATACTTTCATTGTCACTCTTTGCTACACTCGCCATCTACTCTTATACTATTGTTGATTTGTCATCATTAAGCCCTCCATTTTATCGTGTGGATTCACATTCACAAGATCCTCTCGCCATCATCTCATTGTTTTTCTTATTATTGTTAAAATGAAAAATGCACTCTTCATGTAAACAGAGAGTAAACACTACCTTTGGTGCATGTCAGATTAATTCCTATTGCGCGTATTTGAATCAGAAGCTTGTAGAGACTCTTGCTAAAAAAATGGGTTTTCAAAATCAGAAGCTTGTAGAGACTCTTGCTCAAAAAATGGGTTTTCAGTGGATGTGATGCTCGATTGTAGGAATATATTATGCCTTGAGTCAACCGAAGATAGTCCAACAATATCACAATTCTGATGGATTTGAGGATGGCACATTCAAAGGGATTTGAAGAAGACTCAGAGCCCAACGAATCTGAGGATGGCTAAGGTTGTCAATTGGGTTGACTTTGTTACAACTGCTTTGCTTCCTTCTTTGAGAGTGTATCAGCATGGCACTTGCCACTTACAAATCTGTTTCCATTCATGGAAACTCAATCGATTGATGAATTAATGAGTTAATATATATTCCAACAAATGATTCTGTATTAATAATTGACTAGAGGGTTCTGGTGTAGAATTCAGTTCATGTTTTGGTTTCTCTTGGGTGATTCCTCATCCATTTTGGTTACCCTTCTCACACTAACATTTGTTGTGCCGACTTAATGGCCATTGCTCCAACGCACTGCACTGGGAAGGGACAGAACTGTGAGGAGGACTGAGACCAACTTGGTTCTTGAGGTATTGATTATATTTTCTACTCATCCAATGGTGTTATCTTACTGAGTTGAACCAATACTAATCTATGCAGAAGACAATCATGGCAATTCCTGTGCACCATTGATTCGCTTCAAGCCCGAGCTTTCTTTTAGCTCTTTTTTTCTCTGTTACATTATCTAGTCTTCATGTGGTCCCTTAAGCACCAATACATGGCTTGAAAATTTTGGCCCTTGCCTCCATAGGCGAAAGAAAAGGTCTGTGTAACCTATTGATCTATTGTATGAAACGCTTTCAGTAAAAAAAAAAGGGTTTCTGGTGTCAGTGTATTTCTTCTCATTTGCTGTTCTGTTCAACTTTTTTTCTTTCTACCTTTCGTCTTTAAGATTTTATTCGTATTCCTGAAAACACACACATTTCAAAATAAAAACAATAGGCTTTCAATTTTTATTTTAGTTTAAGTTTTTTTTAAACAATTTTTCTATTTTTTTTTTCCACCTTAATCTACATCTATCCATTATTTTAGTTTAATTTCATTTTCATCTTCAACACCTAACCTAAAACATAATTTCTATTTTTATTTTAAATGCCCACTCTGTATGCATATGCAATATTAGAATGTAAAGAGGTTGGAAGTTAATAATTCTTCTTTGCAAAATTTCATGGACATAAAACAAACCTCCAATAGAGCAAATTTCATGCACATAAAACAAACCTCCAATAGAAAGGAAAGGATACAATGCCTTCATATTGTCATCCTATATCCTTTAGTGCAAACAACTTAAAGATTCAGCATTTATTGTCCAAGTTTTTGATCATAATTTAAAGGATTCATATTTCATTATTTAAGATCTTTGAGGGAAGATTAGTTATGTGCTATTATTCCATGTAATGTATTCTAGTGTTTCAACAGATAAATTCATTCATCATGCCATAAATGAATTATATGTTCATCTTGAATTCGTGGGTAATCTCATTTCACATCTTATCATGTTATAAATGAATTTAAGGTTCACTTTGAATTCTTGGGTAATCTTATTTCACATCTTATGCCATGATTCTTATTGGAAAGGAAGGGTTTTCAAAGGATTTGATGTATTCTTTTACAAGTAATATTGTAAATTTTATAATACAAGTAAGATGTTCAACTTTGTTATCATACTTTTTCGTGGATGTGTGATCAAGCATTTCTTTAGATTTTGTTGCATGCAACACCCCATTACACAAAAGACACTCATCAACATTTACAAATGTGAGGTTAATTGTTCATGATGCACATTTTCATACACATTCACATATGATAGCACCTAATACACTTTAATTGATGCATGAAGAGTAATTCATGGTTGGGGATATAGACTACTAAATTCATCATCACATGCTTGTATCACCAACATTCAAGGCGAGGGGACCAAGTTGCATCACTCTTCCCATGGGATTGATGCTTACTTAGGGGTTATAAGTCTAAGGTGCTTATTCTTTCCTCTTCATGACCTAGCCTCATGGGAGGTTGAGATGTCAATCTCATTAAGTCCAGTTTTTAGATCAATGCCTTCCTTTATAAATGTGTTTTCATAAGGGGGTCCAAAGTAAAGCTTGGTCAACCCTCCCTCAAGCATATTAATCTCATGGATGAGACCATGGAGAAGGGTTAGCAAACCCTTCCTTAATTATGGTATTCCAGTCATAGGGTATCGTATTCCAGTCATAGGGTATCCAATGGAAGGGTCATCTAACCCTTCTTCAAGCATATCATTTTCATGGAGTTAGAGCATGCAGAAGGGTCGACCAACCCTTCTTGAGGGATGGTAATCATGTCATGTGGTATTGAGTGCAAGGGTAGGCCAACCATTCCTCGAGAAACTTTTTTCAAAAGTAGGACCCCAAGGAAGGATTGGTCGACCATTCCTCCAATATAAAATATAATGGAGGGAGAGCATGGAGAAGGGTAAGATGACCCTTCCTCAATGTTGGCATTCCCATCATGACTATCAGGTGGAAGGGTTAGTGATCATTTTTCAAGCATTTTATTCTCATGGAGGGGGATCATGGGGAATGGTTGGACAACCCTTATTGAGGGATGGTATTCATGTTATGGGGTATCTAGTGGAAGGGTTGGTTGAACCTTCTTCAAGCAAATTTTTTTGTAAAAGGGGGATCCTGGGTAAGTGTCTTTCATCCCTTCCGTCAATATATTATTCTCATAAAGAGGAAGAATGGAGATGGGTTGAATGACCCTTCTTCAATGATGGTATTCTCATCATAGGTGTCTAGCAATAGGGTCAACTGACCATTGTTTAATCATAGTATTCTCATGGATGGGAAGCATGGAGGATATCAAAACAACCCTTCTTGAGGGATGATATCCATGTCACTAGGTATCCATTGGAAGGGTTGGCCAACCTTTCCTCAAGCAAAGTTTTCACATAATGGGGACCCCTTGGAAGGGTCATCCCACCTTTCCTCCAACATAATATCATCATGAAGGGGGAGTGTTTGGTTGGTTTTGTCACAATATTAAGAAACATTTTCCTTGTTATATCTAGGATGTAAATCTATATAACAAACAATTGTTAGTGAAGACCAATCACTTAGAGTAGCATTGCAATCCACATAAAATAGAAGCATGTGATAGAGACTTGAAACAAAGAACTAAGCTACAAACATAAAATTTAAATATCAACAGAGTGAGAAGCATAATACGCATGTATTACCGATGGATGGGATTCGAAAATGAATATTTTCACCTGGGGAGAATAGTTGGATGCAAGTTTGCTCAAACACTCTCCTTGGGAGAATCCTTTTGCTTCTCAATGGCCTCAAAATATGGTTTTTATGGAAAGGTATGTGTAACCTATTGATCTATTGTATGAAATGCTTTCAGTTAAAAAAAATGGTTTATGGTCTCCATTAGTGTATTTCTTCTCATTTCATGTTATGTTCAACTTTTTTTCTCTATACCTTTAGTCTTTAAGATTTTATTCTTATTCTTAAACACACACATTTCAAAATAAAAACAATAGATATTCGATTTTATTTTTGTTTAAGTTTTTTTTTAACAATTTTTCCATTTATTTTTTATTTTTGTTTTTTGTTTTTTCCCTCTTGGTATACATCCATCCATTATTTTAATTTAGATTCATTTCATCTTCGACACTTAATAAATAAATAAAAATTATTTATTTCTATTTAATGCATTTGAATGCCCACTCTATATGCATATGCACATAGAATATTAGGATGTAAAGAGGTTGGAAGTTGATAATTCTTCTTTGCAAAAATTCATGCACATAAAACAAACCTCCCGTAGAAAGGAAAGGAGACAATGCCTTCATATTGTTATCCTAGATCCTTCATGCAAGCAATGTAAAGATTCAAGAAGCATTCATTGTCCAAGTTTCTTATCATAATCTAAAGTATTCATATTTCATTATTTGAGATCTTTGAGGGAACATTAGTTAGGTGTTATTCCATGTAATGTATTATTGTGCTTCAATAGATAAATTCATTCATCATGTCATAAATGAATTTTAGGTTCACCTTCAATTCTTGGGTAATCTCATTTCACATCTTATCATGTCATAAATGAATTTGAGGTTCACCTTGAATTCTTGGGTAATCTCATTTCACAACTTATGACATGATTCTTATTGAAAAGGAAGGATTTTCAAAGGATTTTATGCATTCCTTTACAAGAAATATTGTAAATTTTATAATACAAGTAAGATGTTCATCTTTTTTATTAAACTTTTTCGTGGATGTGTGATTAAGTATTTATTTAGGTTTTGTTGCATGCAGAACCCCATTACACAAAGACACTCACCAACATTTACAAATGTGAGGTTAATTGTTCATGATGCACATTTTCATACACATGATATCACCCAATACATTTTAATTGATGCATGAAGAGTAATTCACAGTCGGGGATATATACTACTAAATTCATCCTTATATTCTTGTATCACCAACATTCAAGGCGAGGGGACTGAGTTGCATGAGTCTTCCCATGGGATTGACTCTTAATTAGGGGTTATAAGTCTAAGGTGTTCATTCTTTCCACTTCCTTACCTAGCCTAGTGGGAGGTTGAGATGTCAATCTCATTAAGTCCATTTTTGAGATCAATGCCTTCCGCTATAGATGTGTTTTCATAAGGGGATCCCAAGTAAGGCTTGATCAAACCTCCCTCAAGCATATTATTCTCATGGATAAGAGCATGGAGAAGGGTTAGCGAACCCTTCTTTAATTATGGTATTCCAGTCACGGGGTATCCAATGGAAGGTTTATCTAACCCTTCTTCAAGCATAGTATTTTCATGGAGTTAGAGCATGAAGAAGGGTCGACCAACCCTTCCTCAGGGATGTTAATCATGTCATGTGGTATGTAGTGCAAGGGTAGGCCATACTTTCCTTGATAAAAAATTTACACAAGGAGGACCCAAAGGAAGGGTTGGTCGACCATTCCTCCAATATAAAATTATAATGGAGGGACAGCATGTAACATACCCAACTACCAATAGGCTAGGCACACTACTCAAAAAATCACTTCAAGTCTGATCTCAAATTTTCCCATAATAATTAATTCAAAAAGAAGCACGAAATATTGCAATAATCACACATGCAATAATTGTTGATTAAGGTTGGTTGTCATTGATGTCAACCCTTGAAGAAAGCCCCGCAACACAAAGGTTTGGGTAATGGACCCAATATTTTTTGATGTAAATATGACTCATTATTGTCTTGTCATGGTTGATAATAAGTAAAGATGGATGAACTCCAAAGTGGTCCCCTTATGGTGAAAGCCCTCACGGGAAGAAGCTTTGCGAAGTAAGATAACCCATGCTTAATTGTAGAATAATGAGATGAAGGACAATGAATTTGTCAAGTAAACTATCCTATATGGATAGTGTTTTTCATTCCATTTCCGGTGGTATGTGGAACATCACATAACTCCTCACGGTTAGAGAGTTATGGCCATGAGAAGTTGGAGACGTACATGGTTGAGACAAGTAGTTGATGAGTTGACACATACATGAGGTGTAGAGTTGATGATGTTGGTACATATTGATGAGTCATAGTTGATGAGTAGTTGACACATTATTGTTACATAATTGGTGCATGGTTGGATGCACTTGTTTATGGTACAGGTTGATTACAGGTTATTTGGTACAGGTTGGTGCATGGTTGATGCACTTGTTTATGGTACAGGTTGATTACAGGTTGAGTTACAGGTTGATGCATGACTGATGCATGGTTCAGATTTATTGGTACAAGTTTACAGTGGTATATCTCATAGTGACAGGTTGACAGTGGTTCCATCATTCTACTTCTACTTCAAGGTGGCAGGACGGGGCAAGGACAGGTGGTTGTAGCCAGAGAACATAGGGGGTTGTAGCCTCCTTCTAGTTGTAGCCAAAGAATTGGGGAGTTGGAGCTTCCCTCAAGTTGTAGCCTGAGAAACTAGGTGGTCGGAGCCTCCTTTCAGTTGCAGCTGGAAAACAAAGGAAGTTGGTTCTTCCAATGAATGTAATTCTTCAAGACATATAAGAAAAAACATTCCATGGTTTTCTCCTGATTTGGGTTTCCACATAAAACACTGGTGTACTGTGTATGTGTAAGTTTGTTCATTTGTTCATTTCTTATTTACTCTACAGTTATTGGATGATAATGCTTCATTGATATAACACTTGGATTATATGGTTAAAAAGGATTAGATTTCTCTATTACTAATTCACCCCCCCTCTAAGTAATCCAACAATAATCACACATGCAATAATCAAGATTCATGCTAAACCATTAGAAAAGAACAATGTGTCATTCACAACAAATAACCAGTAAACATGCACACATAAATACATCTCTTGGAGATAATAATAATAATGCACAGTGGAACGTACATTAGAAAGAAAACATAAAGAGCACTTATATTTAATTAAACCATCACCAACTGGATGCAGACCAATGACGTTCCTCCCAACCATAGGAACTATTGTTTTAATTCTCAACAACAGGTCACCCCTGATCCAAGGCTATGAATCCACAAGGAAGGGTCTTATTCCAAATCTAAAACACATGACAGTTGGATAATTATCTCTCAGGTTTTCCCAACCACACAACAATCCTAATTTCCATCTCTTTTTCCCCTTCAGCCTACACAACCCAAAGAAACAAACCCCTTTTTTTTCCATGTGGTCCCTCGGGATGTTCCATTTATCTCTAGGGCTCTAGTGCTACTAGTTAGGAAATATCCATGCTGGAAACTCCAAAGATTCTCATTTCTGACAGTTATTTCAGAACTACCATCAATATCATTCCCATAGGCATCCATTCCAACCTAGAATGATTAGTAATTTTTCACATCTATCTCACAATGTCTCTCCTCCTCTTGACATTTTTTTCCATGTTCCTCCCAAGAGAACACGAATTAGCAAGAGTGAAAATGAGGAAGTTTCAAAATGAAATGATTAAACAAGAACAACCCCCAAACATCCCACAAGCAAGGTTTATATATAATTACAAGAACCAAGAACCTCATGGACTCCCCAAGAAGCTCATGCAACTAGTTTTCTAAATTAAAACAAAAATGGGTAAATAAAATATAATAAAAAGACTTAGACCCTTCATCCCCCTCTCTCGTGGAATCATAGCTTCCTATCTCTTGTCATTGTTTGTCTTGCATCCAACGATGTATTTTATTAATATATATAGATGTATTACATTTCTAGGCACTTCGACCCCTTTCCAATTTTACTGGCTCACTAGCCTAAGTCACATTTACATAATACATTCTAGTTCATAGGGATCAAAATTGGGGTGTTACATCCCCCTCCCCTTATTTTGGCACTGTCTTGAGTGAACAACACCATACCGATGTTCTTAATATTACAAATCTACCCTCTCTGACCTTTAATCTGCACAGACAGTCCAAAAAAATGCTTATATACATAAGCACTATGGCCTAAAAGAAAACATGCATACCTATGCACTCTAGCCCAAAACATGCATAATGATCTTCAGAATTTGTATTTCTGGCAGCAATTCCAACCAACAATATCTCCTTCCCTATCATCCTATACAACCCAAATAAATGAAGCCTTTCTCTTCCATGCAGTCCCTTATGTTGTTCCACTTGTCTCCAGGGCTCCAGTGCACTCGGCCAGGAAGTTTCAAAGTTGCATCTCCAAGAACTCCAGCTGCAACAAGTCCATTGAACTTTCTTCATTCTATGCCTTCATCATTGAGCTCAATTTTCTTCTAGTGATATTTTTCCAAAGATTCCATCTTCCATAGCCAACATCTCATTTGTATTACAAACATACAGTCATCATGAGATATTATTATAAAAAAAAATCAATCATAAACGTCAAATTTGTTTTATACAGAAAAAACAAATCTAGGCATGATCTTCCTGCTCATAATTTGTTTGGCACCCAATACCATTATTCCTACAATTTTCTCAACCTTCAATCAACCAAACCAATTGTTATCATATCATAACAATTTTTAATTTCTCAAATTTGTTTGTATACATGAAATAAAATTTCCCCAGGCATGAAGATTTTGCTAATAATGCTTGGCTCTTGTAGAAAGAATAATTGGTCTTATGTATGGGCTTACATCCCTGCCACATCCAAGACCATTCTCCCTCCAATTTCTCCAAACATTCATTCAACCACTCAAACTCTTACCATAACATAACAATTTGTAACTATTAATTTCTCAAATCTACTTTATAGAGGAAAATAAAATTTCCAGGAATGAATTTTATGCTCATAATGTTTGTCTCTACAGTTGTAGATATCAGTCTTCCATATGGCTTACATCCATGCCATATCCAATACCATTCTACCTTCAATTTCCTTAATTTACACGCAGTCAAACAGATTGTCGGTAATTTTTAAATTCCAATTTCCAAAACTGTTTTATACAGAAAAATAAAGTTTCCAGGCATGATTTTTTGATCATAATGTTTGTCTCTTCCAATAGTAGAGAATAATATTCCTTATGGGCTTACATTATTTTCATATCCAAGACCAATCCACCTACCATTTTCCTCAACCTTCACTCAGCCAAATAAGTTGTCAGTATCACGCATATATATATTTTTTCATGGAAACAATTACAAAAATTCACAAAGTAATCTCAGAATTGTTTAAAACAACAATTCAATCACTTCCATTAATCCAATTATTAACTAGAATGAACCGATCACCCTATCCAAATATATTATCAGCCAATGTTTTCTTTCTTCTAGCCATCAATATTTTTATTACTCGGTTTCGTCAAAAAGTTTTTTTGTAATTCACCATTATATAACTACTATAACATGCAACTTTCTTGTTGCATTATCTAACAAATCCAGAAGTGTTTCCAACTTCATGAGTTATCAAAACTCACATCATTTTAGTTGTTAGCATAATCATTTCTATTTCATATATACATGCATTCACCAAAATGCATTCAACAGTTCCTTTAATACTGCTTGTAACATTTTCAACAGCTCCAAAAGTGATCTCAGAATTGTAACAACAACAATTTAATTGCCTTCAAATAGTATTCATATTAAATGTAATGCAACTATCCATGATTATGTGTTTTCATCACAACAAGTTTTTCATAATGCAACAAATAATTACTAATAAAATAACAATCAATGTGTCAATACCCATGGCCACATCTACACAATGCATCCATGAATTGGCTACATAATACCACATAACTATGTCATGCATTCCACCATGTTGAGGTGAAAGGGCTGGCCAATGACTCAACACATCATTTGAACTCTTCCCAGTACTACCTAACTATTTGGATACCTTCCTCTTCAACTCATACACAACACAAGGAAATATAATTCCTAAGTGCTCTTCATTGTCGACAAAGAGGTTGTAGTCCAAACATCATCTGTACAGGGGAAGCCATTGACCACTCACATAGCGCTATATCCCTTCCGTATCCAACCATATCATGGTCTCACACATGACTATCCCTATGGCTAGTTATAGAAGGAGTATGTCTCCTGAATTAACTTGGTTATGATCTCATAACCCATCATAACACAATATGCAACTAACGTTTTAACTAAATGAAATCTAGCATCAAAACATTTATATACTCTAGGCCTTTGGCCATTACATATCAATTTAAATATCAATAAATTAACTGAGGGAATTCTTACCTCAATTCCCTTCAACATCAAAAGCAATCAAATGCATGCGTTCATGGTTGTGATGCTACCTGATCAATTGGTATTTGTAGAAGCTTGCAAGATTCTTCCTCCATAATTTTTATCACCATTCCTACCAATCTCGCGGGTCTTCACATCAATGGAAATTATAAGAAGCAATAGCATCCACATCCTTAACCATGCTATATCAGTTTTCCTGAATACATAATCCATAATTAGTCATACTCAATATAAATTAGTATTGCATGTATATAACAAAAGACTATTCTAAGTCCACAAGCATGCCATATGAATATCTAAGCATGTACATGTGCACAAATTCATATCCATATGCACCAAGCATTCACTGTCCACATGCCTACTAATGCATCTAAATTCATTGTATGTATCATGCATTCTAGTGCATTTATGTTTATGTTCACTTATTTATTTATGTATTTATGTTGTAGTTGATTGTCCTTGAATTCCTTTAGATATTTGCTTCCTTGTTTTGATCCAGATGGATATCGGTGACCACCCACCTATTCCAACTGGCTCACATGCAGTTTTCATCATCGGCCATTATTTCCTAGATTTTTTATTCCTAAACTTTCGGGGCCGTTTTGAGGCCCTAAACAATGTTTCTGGAGATCACCATAGTCAAAGTTTGATGGCATAATGTGTATTCCTCAGATAGACCTTTCAAGAAGGCTATCATGCACCTAAAACGAAGATCGTGTGCAAAATTTATGACCCTGGGAAGTTGTTGTACCAACTTACCCCATCGGGGCCCACATGACTTTTGGTGCTTCATCTCCACATTGGGGTTGCAAACATTTTGGATTTTCATCTTCTGAGGGATATGTTTTTGGATGTTTAGGGTTTTTCCATTTATGTTAAAAAGGCCTTTCGAACCTCATTGTAATCATCTTCTTGTGAATGAGCGTAGCCATTACATCTCTACTCAGAGATAAGTTGCCACCATTCTAGCGAGTCTTTCACTCTGTAATTTTACAGTTCTGTACATTTCACTCATTAATAGAAACTGTGTATTACTGTCTATCTATGCCTCTTGTTATATATATCTGATATATCTCTATTATATTATTGGATCTCTTGCAATATCTTGATATATTTCTTTAATGTATCTCTACTCTCATTTTGTGCTTAAAATATTATGGATCAGTGGTATCAGAGCAGGCTTCTCTTGGTCGTTTTTCAATGCATTTCCCCGATGAGGTATGAGTATAGAAATTTGGGTCTCAAGCTTGTCTCTCTTGTGTAAAATCTCTCTCGCACACCCAAGAAACCCTCTATGGCAGAAAAAAAGAAAAATGATGGAGCATAAGATTCTATTAATCTGTTGCTGGACAAAGCTCTCACACAACAGAGGGATGAAATGATGCAGAATTATACTCAAATACTTCGACGCTTTCCTATAAAAACAAATTATTCTTCATCAAGAAACCAATTTGGAGGCACCGCTCCCTTCAAGGTACAAATTAATTTTGATATTCCCGTGTTTGAATGTCAAATAGATGCAGATGCTATGGAAAAATGGTTAAATATGCTAGAAGGTTATTTGTTTGTGCATAATTTTTCTAATGGGGAAAATATCACCTTCACACTCCTTAAGGATCTCCCCCATGTCAAACATTGGTGGGAAACTTACTGTGAGAAAATTTCCACAGAGGAGTTTGGAATGTTTGAGGCTGAACCCACTTGGGAATCTTTCGTATATGTCGTCAAGGAACAATATTACCTTGTTGGAAACTATGAAGACCAATACATGAGATGGACCATG
>CBVK0101229511.1:0-13521 GCA_900067695.1 Picea abies
TTGATGATTCCATTGGAGGCATTGAGGCCAAGAATGCCATACTGAAGGACTGAGTCAAGGAATTGGAGGAAGCTTTGATTATTATGCCATTGTTTTCCAGTCCTTTAAAATAGCCATGCTTTCCACCTCTACAGCCAAATTAAAAGGATCCTCCAGCCTCCTCGCATCGTTTAGAGGTTATGTGGAGAATAATATCAAGAAAAGAATGAAGTTTATTACCAAGGCCTGGGAAACATCATAAAGTATGGATTCCCTTGGAATGAGGGCACATGCTTTGCATGAACATTTTCAGATGGATTTAAAAAATTAAGAACGTTTATATTTAGACACGATCATCCCTTTTGGCATCCATGTCAACTTTCTATTTAGACACGATCATCCCTTTTGGCATCCATGTCAACAACATGAAAGATATGAGAAGAATACAAGAAGATCTCCCCTCCCAAAACTGGATCACTCAATTAAATGCATGTTGGAAAGAGAAAGTGAATAACTTGCATTCCATTGTCCAATCATGTGAACAAGCCATATCAAAGAAAGAAGAATTATTCAAAAATTTGATCGAAATAGACTTAGCCAGAAGTACCAACAAGGTCCAATACCCCAACTTAATCATCAACTCCTTGCCCTTAACTAAGAAGGCCTTTGATAAACAAGTTGATATTTTTAAGGGGTTGTCTTTAGAAACTTTTTACAACATCCTTGAATATGGTGAAGATGACATGGACAACTGGCTAGTCTACTATTCAGTACAGAATGAAGACATTGATCAGGCTGTGCGTAATCTTTCGATCGATTTAAGGGAATTAGAAAAGGAACTTTTCAACATAAAAATATGGGATGAGATCAATGTGGCCCCCTTGAGAAGATACATTGAAGAATGGTTCCAAAGGGCAATGGAGAAGCTCATCGATGAAGGGAAACAGGAAGTTGGAATGATTCCAATAGTCGTCGGTGACAGCAATAAAAAGGCATCAACAAGAAAATATCAAAGGGGGAGATATGTACCATCACTATAATTCTATACTAATCACATCCTTCATTGTTTATCAATCTGGTTATTCCACTTTTTTAAATAGAAATGTCTAGTCAAAGACTCATACCTTCCAATTTCTTCTTTTCAGGTCTTACTCTCTATCGTCGTCCACTTCTTCTTTCTACAGTCCTATTTCTTGTACATATTTCTCTTATGGTCCATAGGAGCCCTAATATTAGTCTATATGACAAACATAATTAAATTTCCAGGAATATGTAACAAACAATATTATTTTTTGATATATTTCAAATAAAACTATTTTTATATCCATTTGTATTTATGTGCTCAGAAATTTTTATCTTCAACTATGTTGAATGTCAAGAGATTGTGTTTATTTTCACATCCTTCATTGTTTATCAATCCGGTTATTCCACTTTTTTAAATAGAAATGTCTAGTCAAAGACTCATACCTTCCAATTTCTTCTTTTCAGGTCTTACTCTCTATCATCGTCCACTTCTTCTTTCTACAGTCCTATTTCTTGTACATATTTCTCTTATGGTCCATAGGAGCCCTAATATTAGTCTATATGACAAACATAATTAAATTTCCAGGAATATGTAACAAACAATATTATTTTTTGATATATTTCAAATAAAACTATTTTTATATCCATTTGTATTTATGTGCTCAGAAATTTTTATCTTCAACTATGTTGAATGTCAAGAGATTGTGTTTATTTAATTTTAAGGTAACTTTATATGTGTCTTGTGTGTTTTATTTTTTTCTCATGCATATGTTTTTCTCCTGCTATGCATATAACTTTATTTGTCCTGGCACATATAGAGACACAAAAGCCAGATGATCTATTTAAAGAAGTGACTATGGAAATTGTACTTAACTCTAACCATTTGGAAGTATGAAGAAATCATAATCAATGAATTTCATAAATACATTGAAGAGATAAAACATGCAAGGTAGGAACGGAAATTTCAAACATAGCAAGTCAGACTACTGGTAAAAAATAAAAGTAATATGGATTATATACTTTCAAAAACTAAATGGTTTCAATGCCATAATTTCTCTAGAGGCCATGTGTCATTTCCTGCATGGATACCACATGTGCTTCATGCTACTTTCCACGTCTTTGTTGCAGTTTCCATTTACCTCCGCTACATTTTCCCCGTCCTTGTGCATTTATTCCCAATTCAACCTGCCAGAGACTACGCTGCCATGCATCACTTGTTTAAGTAGCAAAGTGTTCCTTATTTTATAATGTGATTATTAAATCATAAAATTTTAACATCTTGATAGAAATACAATCTCTAAATTAACTATTTTTTTATCAATTCTTATTTTATTTTTTTAATAATTTTTACTTTACTATTGGTTTAAAAGATAATCTCAATGCATATCATGTAAAGTATTTGATCTTGTTGTAATTCGACATTATTAAGTGTTTTGAGATTCCTATTTGGTTGACTTATGGGAGAGAAGCCAAGTGTTTTGAGATTCCTTTTTGTTTGACTTATGGGAGAGAAGCCATGATGAGGAATAGTATAATCCAAACAAGAAAATGACTCATTATATTAGAAAAATATCATAGGATTACATCTCTTATGATAAAACTTTGGGCTATCAGTTCAAAACCTGAGACAGATAGAAAGATATAAAAATACTTTACTTTCTTTACACAAATTCATATTTGGGATATTGCTACAGTACCCAATGGCTTTACCCAGGATTCCTAACATTTTCATACTTCTCAACTATATTCAAAAAATAAACCAGTCTTATAAAGACGAAAACTCCATCAACGATTAGAAAAATTTGAAGATCCTAGTAGGTCCTTTGTTTTTTTCTTTCCACTGAGTGTAGAGAATAGAACCTTGGTGGATATGACCCTTGAGCACCTTCTTCGATAGGCCATCCGCCTCCTTATCAAACTCTTTGCAGGCATGGTTAAAAGAAATCATTTCAAATTGAGTGCTCAACTTTTTAATTTGATCCTTCCATCCTTCCAGCACCAAGATCTGGAGTATCCCATTTCCATTACACCAATCAATAATGATCTTTGAGTCCCCGATTATCTACAAATCTGTAATGTGTAATCTTATGGCCATGACAAGGGTAACCCAGACGCCCAGAAGCTCAGCTATATTGTTTGTCACAGGGCCAGTGTTGAAGGTCCATTTATAATAAGTACAATCATTTATCCTGATTATGCATCCCACTCCACTTTGAGATCCATCTGTGGAATTCACGCCATCAAACCACCCCACCGTATGCTGTAGTTGAGGTGGAATTTTGATCCTACATAATTTTGGTCCTTTTCGGGAAGAAACACAGATATTGAAATTTCCTAAGGACTTGACAGCCACAATAAAAGAAGAAAATTTCTCATTATTGAACATAGCCTTGTTACGATCCTTCCATAAATACAACCAAACAATTGTTGGTAGCTTAGCCAAAGTCGGGTGCTACATGAGCCAAGACTCCAAACTTTCTTCTACTAAACTACCATCCCATAATAAAATAAACTTGAGAGTCATCGAGAGATGACTCCAAACCTGACGAGTGAATGGATAGTGAATAAACATGTGGTTTAACGTGTTCGGGTTATTTCCACAAAGGGTATAAATACTCTTCCCTTCCCATCCCTTTGCTACCAGGTTCTCCCAAGTGAGGACTTTGTTTCCTAGGATGAGCCAAAAAAAGATTTTTATTTTCAAAGTGATGTTCCACTTCCATAACTTGTACCTCCACCCTTTTGTATAATGTTTCCAAATGCGCTCTACCAAAGCCTTATATAAGTTTCTTGCCGAGGGTATCCCTGAATTATCTCCTCCCGCCCACAAAATTTCATCATCGCTATCACATAATTGTATACCTGCTTCCAAGAGGACACTCTGGTATACTTCCCATTTCACCCGAGACACCAAGTGTAGTTTCCTCTTTCCAGTAGGGGATAAGGTGATCTGATATTGTACTATTAAGTGCCTGGTACAAATAGGTGACACCCTAGAGCTTTAAGGCCTCAATAAGACCGGACGATAAATAAGACATCTTTCCCAATCCCATGATACATTCTCTGCCAACCTGGACTGCCACTGCATTACCTAGCTTCCAACATAACCAATGATCTAAAAGTGGGATTGATTTTATTAAGTTTTTCAAACCAGAGATGTCGACCCCTACGATCTATTGATCATCCTAAACCAATTTGACCCCGAGCTATAAGGTAAATATTTATCCTTAATAACATTATGCCAAATAATTTCTTTGGGCATCCCTCTCCATAAGGTATTAGCCACTAATGCTTTGTTGAAAAAGAAGATATTTCTCAGACCCCAACCTCCCACCTTCTTTGGCCTTACAATCACCTCCCAATTACAGAGGTGCATATGTTTCCTCTCACTACAACTTGACCATAAAAAGGAGAAAATAATTTGATGTATTTTTACTAAAACTAAATTTGGGACCGCGGTCAAGGTCATCTAGTAGATCGGTTGGCTCTACAGAACAACCTTTATCAACACAAACCGACCTCCAAGAGTAATCCATGGATTTCACAAGTGATCTATTCTCCGTTCAAACATTTTTATGAGTCAACGCCAATCTTCCAGTTTGTGGCAAGAAGGCTTGAGAAAATAACCCAAATACTTGAAGCCTAAATCGAGGGAGATGAAGTTGTAAGGAAAATTTTCTTTAAAAGGAACTAGACTGGATTCATCCATGCTCGCAACATGAAATGAATATTTTTCAATATTTATCTCTAAACCAGAAGTGTTTATGAAGGTCTCTAAAATTCCGGTTATCTCCTTCCATTCCTCGATACTTTCTCTGTACATTATCAAAACATTATCGACAAAGAAAATATGGAGTATATTAACAATCCTTGCTACTTTCACACCTGTCAGCTTCCCCGAGGCCTTTTTCCTTTTTGAGAAGGATGCTAAGTCCCTCCATTACCAATATGAAAAATAGAGGAGGCAACGAGAAACCTTACCTAAGTCCTTTTCCCCTATGAAAGAAATTTGTTGGCTCCCCATTGACTAAGACTGTGTAAGTAACATAAGTGACACAAATCATTATCCAGTTTGTTACAATCACACCAAAACTAGTTTTGATCAGGATCATTCTTAAGAAATCTTAGTTGATATAATCGTAAGCCTTTTTTAGATCAAGTTTTAAGATGAGAGACTTTTGATTCTTCTTCTTTATACTATGAAGGCATTCTTGTGTCGTTCCAACTGCATCTAAAATGTGTCTTCCATGTAGAAAACCCAGTTTTTCTTCCAACAGGCTGTGAGAAAGAATAGGCCACATCCTATTTGCAAGAATCTTAGCAATAAGTTTGTAACAGAGGTTACAAAGAGAGATGGGTCAAAAATCACCAAAAGTATTTGGTTTATTTATTTTCGGTATAAGTAGAAGAAAAGTGGAATTTAGAGCTTTTATAACCTCACCCTTCCTCCTAGACTCCTCAACCATTCCTATAAGATCCTCCCCAACCAGATCAAAGTAATGGAGGAAAAACTCCACAGTCCAGCCATCAGGGCTTGGACTTTTATCTTTTGTAAAGGCCTTTAGAATATTCAACAGTTCCTCTTTATTACATGTTCTCTCTGAAAGTAGAGACTCTTCCCCTATAACCAAACTAGGGAAAAGACTTGCTAACTTAGTCTGATATTCACTAAGGATGTCCATTGCCAAGCCAATATTTTTGAAGAATTTAATCTCCTCATCGTTTAAATCACCTTGACTTGAAACTTCCTAGCCTGTCTCACTTTGTATTTCCCAAATATGTTTCATTTTTTTATATCACTAGAAAAGTGATGGAAGTATTTGGTATTTTCGTCATCGCTCTTTAACCATAATGCTCGATTTCTTTATCTCCATAAGTCCTCTTTTGCTTCTAAGTGTTTCAATATCTTCGTTTCTATCTCTTTTATTTGGCCTAGAAGCTCCAAATTGTTTAAGTCTTTTAAAGAAAACAGATACAACAACTGTAATTCTTCTTCCAATTGTCCTAGTTTTAAAGAAGATTGATTTTTAATCCGTATCACTCATGTTTTTATTTCAGTCTTTAAACTCTTTAGCTTCTAGACTAATCTTATTTTCATTCCTGGTTCATGCAAAAATTTTGGATCCTTCCAAACTTCATTTACAATCTATGAGAAAGCATTTTCTTATAACCACCTTGAGTTTAATTTTAAGGGATAGTTTTTACACAGAAAATTTCCATCAAGTTGTAGTAGAATCGGTGTGTGATTTGAGATAAAGGGATATGCCACTCACCCCCGATATCTGTCAAAAACCCTCAACAGGTTTGAGGAAATAAAATTCCTGTCTAATCTCTTCATAATGAAATCCACGCCCTTTCTTCCATTTCTCCACGTTGGCACCTGTTTGCATTCCCTGAACAAATATTTTAGAAACAAAGCTAAATGATCGGTTTGGTCTCCATCCCTGGAAATTTCACCTTCATTCAAAGTTAAATTAAAGTCACCAGCTACAATCAGATGCTTAAGAGATAGGATACCTCTATCCCCTAACTTTTCCCAGAATGTTTTTTTGTCACTACACAGACCATATACATTAAAAAAAGATAGCTGCTACTTTAGCTCAAAACTAGATCTTGTCACAAGTAAACCACCACAACAAATAAAAGGTTTGAGATCAAACTTTGAAGGATCCCACACCACCAAAAATCCCCCATATTTCCCACAGAGCTTATAGTTGTAGAAAACCAATCAGGTCTAAGTTTTGAAAAGAAAGTTATATCCCTTGTTTCATCAACCATTGTCTCTATTATCACTCCAGGAAACTCTCCTAGGTTGTATCTCAGAGATGCCTAGTAAAAGAAAGTGTTTGTATCACAATAACAATAGAGTCTAGAACTCAAAGTTGAGCCCCCTACTAGATTCAAAACAATAGACTTTATAGTCTTTACATAAAAAATTCAGATCCTATCAAGTAGGATCGAATAGTTAAAGATAGTATATAATATTAAACTAATACCAAAATAATAGGAACAGATCCTATATAAAGGGAGTCAAACCATATCCTAATACTAAGTCTTCGACAATTGCTCCTGTATGCTGGATGATGACTATTCCTTCTAGAATATTCAATTGACATCTGGAAGATAATCATCTCATCCTGGAAATCTCCTTTATCTTCTTGCCTCAACATCTGTCTCAAAAACTTGGAATAGAACACTAAAACAACTTCCTTTAATTATATTCTTAACTTAGAAAACATCTCCGTGCTCTTTGAAAAGACCAAATTGAGATTTGTTCAAAAAGAATAAAACTCTACCCTTCTCTGTGCTTTCGATGGCTAAAGAGCCAAAATTCTAACCTGTAAGCCACCGAAAGCTGCTTTCAGTGGCTAAGGACAGTTGTGCAAACTAAGATAGCCACCGAAAAGGTAGGCTTTAGCAGACTTCTTTAAAGCTTCATGTAACTTTATTTTCAGGTCCAGAACAAGTGATATATGAATTTTATCTCTACGAGGAGGCTCATAACCATAGATATATTTGCATGGTGAACACACACTATGTACCTGTTAGGTTTTCCCTCAAAGTATGGGGCTTCTGGTTCGATGCTCTGAGGTAGTTAAAATTAAAATGATAACCACATAGCTGTTACTGAGAAGATAATGAAAGGGGTCGAATAAATAGCTCCAGTCATAGAAAGAAAACAATGTAGCTTTGATTCAATTTTTTCCTTTTCAACTTATCAATGATCTGTTGATGAGATAACTACCTACCCAATACTTTGAATTTCACCAGAATTTCTAAATCCATTCCTATTCAATATCTACAATCACTATAGACAGTGTAATAAGTACTATTTAACACTACAAAATGTCATTGAAGAGATCTTCGTTGTTTTGTAGGATTGAATAGCTAAAAGCACATTTACAGCAACACACAAAAGTGCGCAAAGAACAGTGACAATGCTGAAGCATTTGCAGTCGACCAAGAAGGGATATGTGCTCTTCAAGTATTTGGTTTGCAACTCTTCATCTATCTGCATGTCCTCGAAGGCTACCTGTGCTGCTATCTGGTGTTCTTGATGGCTAGACTGTCAAGCAGTCTTATTTTATTCATTGTTGTTGATACCTGGCACTTGATGTACAATAGCAAACCTCAATTATCAACGCTTCAACCCTGTGGTTGAAAACAACTCGACACCTGCATAATATTTTCAATATGCTCAACGAACTGTGATCCCTGCAACTTTTCCTGAACATATGGAACATTTGATTTGTTATCAACAAACTTTCAAAACCTAGCAGCTGCCACTTATTCAAATAATTCAAGGATATAACACTTGATCCTTGCTCCAAATCTATCTTTGCACTCCATATAGGTTGTCAGAGAGGTGATCTGCAAATCCTTTGATGGAAACACCTGTAAAGTATTGAAACTCATCGTGGCACTTTGATTCGAGGCTTAAATCATGGCTTGACTCATGGAAAGGGTTGTGTGTGTCGACCTGATATAATGTTTCCATTTCAATGTCATGGCCTGATGTCATAATAGCACCTGTAATCTCTGGAATTTTGATTACAATATTTGGAACATTTAACACCCGACTCCTCTCATGAGATGCAGAGGTTATTGCAATCTGGTATCCTAAATCCCAAATAGCAACTGATCTAACATTGTCTGGTATAAATCTCTCAGATTGAAACACCTTCATCAAATCGTTCATAAACTCAGGGTCATTTAAAAAAAATGCCCCCAATTCTTCATGGTTTTCACTTGACTGCATCAATACCATAAAGGCCAAAAGTCTAATACAGCTATATTGCCTATGAGTGAATTTACAACCTTTAAATGCGTTGCTACTGCCTAAATCATTTTGAGAGTGAATTTACAACCTTTAAATGCGTTGCTACTGCCTAAATCATTTTGATGACATACATAGAATGCAGAACTTGGCACTTGCGCATTTGAGTTGTATGTTGTGTGGCTTGGTTTGACCTGTCAAAAACTCCAAACGCAGCTATACTTACCACAAAACACCTTCGCACGCATTATCTTCCTGCAAATGGAGCATTTGTCAGCTATGTTGAATAGATGTAATCGGTTCTTGGAAGCACTTTATCTTGCATCGTGAACCATATTCGACACCTATACATTGCAAATGATATGTTTGATGAAAGGAATGGTGTCAGGTTGGCAATTGCGTTGTGCTTTGGTGTGTTATGTCTTGACTTTGTGCTTGATACGTGGCTTGGCCCATGGCTCCCTAAAGTTTGGCTAAAAGCTATCAAACTCAAGAGGCTTAATTTAGTTTAAAACAAAACTCAAGCTTAGGCACAAAAAGAGTTGTTTGGTATATATATAGCTTAGGTCTATAAGATTTCGACTTATTTAGACACTTTGTAATGCACTCACTACTATTTATCAAATTACAATCTAAAGGAACATAAGACTAAGATTTATGGAAAAATAATCATTATGTGTTCATGTAATGCAAGTCAAGGATAGAGTCACAAGGGTTTGGACCAAAGACGATCAATGGGAAGCTGATCAAGAATTTGGAGATATAATACTGGCTAAATGACTAAGATCAAATGACACATTAAGCATGAACGAATGAAATTCCTCAATTTTTTACAAAAACATTTGAGGAGATAACATCTGGCTCTTTTTGGGGATGAAAGCCTCCCTGTGAGGTTTCAAGAACAAGCAGACATGTGCCTTATCCATTCAATCTGAAAACCTTGCAACCTGCTCAACAAAAAAAAACCCGCAACCTTGATCTCTGCAAATATTCACAATCTTCAATTTTGTATTGTGTCTAGTCCATTGGGCTATGGAGTCATTTAATGTCGTCACTAGATCTCTGCAATCTTTATTCAAACTCGGAAAATACATTACTGAATACAAATTCACTGCTACAAACGAACACACTGAAAGAACCATGCTGGATGGCGAGTTTATTCTCTACCTACTCCTACTCCTAACCAATCTTCAATTTTGTATTGTGTCTAGTCCATTGGGCTATGGAGTCATTTGGCCTTTAGAACTGCTCCCCTACAAACCTGTAGCCTACATGTAGCCTACAAACTTGCTCTGATTATTCAAGAAATTGAAAACAAACTACTTTCTCATATGAAGAGCTTATTCTTCTGCTAAATCCTACGCTAACCAACTGTACTACTTCTTATCAAGTGAACTCATGCTTCCAATGAAGCCATATCAGAAACTGATTTACTGAACCTATTCTTGATCTTGACCCAAAAAATATAGGAAACCATAGCATGCAGAGATGTAATTTGTTAAGATAATACAACCATCCTTCATCTAACAAAAACACTTTGACATTTTTGTTGCTTATAGAATCCAAATAGTCATCAATAGGGTCATCAAATCCACAAGGAAATACCTCTACTTGTTGCTGATCCAACTGAGAACTAAAATATTGTTGTTGTTGTTGGTTTCTTTCACTGATCTCAGTGTTGAACGTAGATAGCTCAACCTTTGCCGGAAAATCTTGCATGATCAACTACTTATCTGAACTCCTCTACTCCCCTTGGCTATATCCCTATGATTTGAATTCATCTCTATGATGTGCTAGCCCATTACAACTGACAATTTTTGGAAAAAAATAATAAGTATGATCTGGATCTTCTACATCACTGTCTTGATAATGATCAAAAGAAAATTGAGTATGAAAATATGTATCATGAAGAAATTTCTGATCAGCCTCTCCAACAATGAAATATTTGCAAGATGAATCATATTTGAATTTTTTATCTTTAGATTCACAACTTTCATCAATCACAACATGCATACATTGTTGATCATCCTTTTGTTGAAAAGTAGAACTAAGTGAAATTCTAGAAGCAAACAAATTTCCACAAAACTTACAATCTTCCTCTTCATCACTATCTTTGTCAAAAATGGGAACATTATGATCAAATTCTAATGACAGAGATGAAGATTCATGCATAGAATTATCAACAATATGATCCTGAAACAGATTTGGAAAAATATAACCTTCTTCCTCATCATTATCAGCGTTTCCATCAAAGTTTGAAAATAAAGATACATAAGGAGAAAGAGAGTCCTCCTGATGTTCTAGCTGGAGATTAGATGGTTCCTGAAAATCCTGTTTCTCATGGTAACTGCAGATTTCCTTGATCTGCAAATCTGAAAACTGAGAGCTACCCTTAGGATCTGTTGTAGATTCGAATCTGTTATATGCTGATATAAAAATCTGCTCATCATTTTTCAATTTTTTATAGGGGACAATCTGACCTTTATGATATCTTAAAATAATAGATGCATTTGGTATTATGTCAAAAGCATCTACATGAAGCTTTTCATTCTATGGGTCACCAATCTCTTGGTTATAAAAAGATCTATCTTCTAATACAACATACTTTTCCTGGCTATCCAATTTTTTACTCAACAAATTAAATTCATGACAACACTCTGGATAGAGGAAATCAACTGAAAACTTATCTTTACAAAATGAATGAAAAGCAACATGGAAATTTTTCAAAGAACTGACACTTGCAGTAGAAAGAGATCGATACCAATCATGAGCAATCCCCTCTAAAGAAAATCCAAAGAGCTTGATCTAAACATCCTCATGCACAATTTGCAACCGATGAATGAAATCATGAAAATCCAGCAAATGTTCAGCTGGTACTTCCCACTCTTCGCCTCGAAATCTAGGAATACTATTTTCCCATTCATCTCTACTAGGCATTGGATTCGGGAAACCAACGATCTTTGAAAAACCAGAGAAAGCATATCTCTTAGCTAAGATCTTGTTCATTTCATACCAGTGGAGTCACCAATAGCAGTGGATGCTTATGATTCTTGTTTAATAATCAAAGGTAAGATGACAATTACCATAGGACATTTAAACAGAGACAAAGAAACAATTTCAACTCATAGGCATAGAATAGAAATGAAAATAAAGTCTGACAATAGCAATGAAAGAAGCTTGCAGGCTGAATATATTAAAGAAAGTGTATGTATCACAATAACAGTAGAGTCTAGAGTCTAGATCCTATCAAATAGGATTGAATAACTAAATATAGTATATAATATTAAACTAATACCAAAATAATAGGAACAGATCCTATATAAAGGGAGTCAAACCATATCCTAATACTAAGTCTTCGACAGCTGCTCCTGTATGCTGGATGATGACTATGCCTTCTAGAATCTTCAATTGACATCTGGAAGCTAATCATCTCATCCTAAAAATCTCCTTTATCTTCTTGCCTCAACATATGTCTCAAAAACTTGGAATAGAACACTAAAACAACCTCCTTTAATTACATTCTTAACTTAGAAAACGTCTTCGTGCTCTTTGAAAATACCAAATTGAGATCTATTCAAAAAGAATAACACTCTTCCCTTCTCTGTGATTTTGATGGCTAAAGAGCCAAAATTCTAACCTATAAGCCAACGAAGGCTGCTTTCGGTGGTTAAGGACAGTTGTGCAAATTGAGATAGCCACCGAAAATGCAAGCTTTAGAAGACTTCTTCAAAGCTTCATCTAACTTTCTTTTTAGGTCCAGAACAACTGATATATGAATTTTATCTCTGTGAGGAGGCTCACAACCATAGATATATTTTCATGTTGAACACACACTCTGTACTTGTTAGGTTTTCCCTCAAAGTATGGGGCTTCTGCTTTGATGCTTTGAGGTAGATAAAAGTCAAATGATAGCCACATAATTGTTACTAAGAAGACAATGAAAAGGGTCAAAGAAATAGCTCTAGTCATAGAAAGCAAACAATGCAGCTTTGATTCAATTTTTTCCTTTTCAACTTATCAATGATCTGTTGATGAGATCACTGCCTACCCAATACTTTGAATTTCACCAGAATTTCTGAATCCGTTCCTATTCAATCTCTACAATCACTATAGAAAGTGTAATAAGTACTATTTAACACTACAAAATGTCATTGAAGAGATCTTCGCCATTTTTGTAGGATTGAATAGCTAAAAGCACGTTTACAGCAACACACAAAAGTGCATAGAGAACAGTGACAATGTTGAAGCATTTGTAGTCGACCAAGAAGGGATATGTGCTCTTCAAGTATTTGGTTTGCAACTCTGCATCGATCTGCATGTCCTTGAAGGCTACCTGTGCTGCTATCTGGTGTTCTTGATGGCTAGAACTACAAGCAGTCTTATTTTATTCATTATTGTTGATACCTGGCACTTGATGTACAAAAACAAACCTTAATTATCAATGCTTCAACCCTGTGGTTGACAACAACTCAACACCTACATAATATTTGCAATATGCTCGGCGACCTGTGATCCATGCAACTTTTCCTGAAACATTTGATTTGTTATCAACAAACTTTCAAAACCCTGTAGCTGTCACTTATTCAAATAATTCAAGGATCTAACACTCGATCCTTTCTCCAAATCTATCTTTGCGCTCCATATGGGTTTTTAGAGAGTTGATCTACGAATCCTTTGATGGAAACACCTGTACAGTATTGAAACTCATCGTGGCACTTTGATTCAAGGCTTAAATAATGGCT
>CBVK0101229512.1:0-10425 GCA_900067695.1 Picea abies
CTTTGGAATTTTACTTATAATATTTGGAACATTTAACACCTGACTCCTCTCATGAGATGCAGAGATTACTGCAAAATGGTATCCTAAAGCCCAAATAGCGGTTGATTTAACATTGTCTGGTATAAATCTCTCAGATTGCAACACCTTCATCAAATCGTTCATAAACTCAGGGTCATGTAAAAACAATACCCCCAATTCTTCATGGTTGTCACTTGACTGCATCAATACCATAAAGGCAAAAAGTATAATACATCTATATTGCCTGCGAGTGAATTTACAACCTTTAAATGCGCTGCTACTCCCTAAATCATTTTGATGACGTATGTAGAATGCAGAACTTGGCACTTGTGCATTTGAGTTATATGTTGCATCGCTTGGTTTGACCTGTCAAAAACTATAAACGCATCTATACTTACCACAAAACACCTGCGCACGCATTCTCTTCCTACAAATGGAGCATTTGTTAGCTATGTTGAATAGATGTAAACGGTGCTTGGAAGCACTTTCTCTGGCGTCTTGAAACATATTTGATTAAAGGAATGGTGTCAGGCTAGAAATTGCATTGGGATTTGGTGTGTTATGTCTTTACTTTGTGCTTGATACGTGGCTTTTCCCATGGGTCCCTAAAGTTTGGCTAAAAGCCATCAAACTCAAGAGGCTTAGTTTAGTTTAAAACAAAACTCAAGCTTAGGCCTTAGTTTAGTTTAAAACAAAACTCAAGCTTAGGCACAAAAAGAGTTGTTTGGTATATAGATAGCTTAGGTCTGTAAGATTTGGACTTATTTAGACACTTTGTAATGCACTCACTACTATTTATCAAATTACAATCTAAAGGAACATAAGACTAAGATTTATGGAAAAATAACCATTATGTGTTCATGTAATGCAGGTCAAGGACAGAGTCACAAGGGTCTAGACCAAAGACGATCAATGGGATGTTGATCAGGAATTTGGATATAAAATACTGACTAAATGACTAATATCAAATGACACATTAAGCATGAATGAATGAAATTCCTCAAAATTTTACAAAAACATTTGAGGAGATAATAGTCTCTTGTAAGAAAATAATGTCTGGAAGGTTAAATTGAAGAAGTCATCACATGGAGGCCAGTTTATGGGAAATCCCCACTCCCCTAATATTAAAATACAACAATATCATGATTTAGCACGTGCTAGGGCTTTGATGCCTCTAAGTGCCCCATGATCAGTATCAAAGGAAGAAATGCAATCTGAGTCCAGAAGTTTAATTTCATCTCACTTCCAAGCACTTCAAGTCTTAATCAGAGAAATATCACACCCTAACCCTCTAGTCCAGGATAAACCCTTAAAAACATAATCACGTTGACCCTCCCTGCTCAAAGAATCATCACAGTCCAACTTTTCACCAGATAAAAATTGTGTTAAAGCAGTCTTACCATGGAAGGTAGGAAGAGGCAGCGGTTCGGGTATTTCTTGTAAAGCGGGGACTAAGGAATATAAAATTGAGCTAAGTGAACATTCACCCCTCCCCACCCCCCTCAAACCCTCACTACGACGTAAATCCTAATTTGAAGAAATGAGGGAAACATCATCCTCATGTAGAAACTGAACAATACTAGGTAATGGGCCTTATCCCTCACAGTGACCCACCCCCGAAAATATAGTGCCAGTGGTGAGCCCACCACTCACAATGTCAACCTTTGTCGAAGGTGACAGTAAGGTGGGATCCTCTGAAATAACAAAATCAAGACCATCTGATAGACCCAAAGGAAATTTAGTGGGTTTAGGGGTTCTAGTCTATCAACACCTGGAGAAGAGCTCCTAACTGAGTCCCATAGAGTAACATGAGGGAACAAATACGGGATAGAATCCATCTCTTGAGAATCTAAAGGCACCAAAAAATGGTTATAGTGTTATCCAAAGTATCTCTTTCCCAGGAAGTAAGTGACAAATAAAGGGAAGGACAGAGTGTTCTCAACTTACCCGAGAAATTGCAGTTAATCCCGACATTATCGATAAGCTCGCCTCCTGAGTTGTAAGCGTTCCAACCGCCCAAAGTAACTTCGGGAGTATCTTCGCAGGTGGGTCTATGGAGAAAGGAGGACTCAGAGGAAGCTTCTTCAGTATATCCCCCATGACATTCACTGTGGAGATGTTTGGTTTGACGACAATGGGTACATCAAAAAGGGATTCCCAAAACATCAATGCTCTGTATTCTCAACATACCACGCCACTCCAACTCAATAGTCTCTGGGAGTCTTGCATGTATGTCTATCTCAACCAAAAATTTTCAAATGCATTTATTTGGAGCTAAAAGAGGTGCTTCATCCACTTCTATAAACCTACCTAGACCACTTTCCACATCTACTAGAGCTCACTTATTCCACTAATGAAGTGGTAGACCAGGTAGAAATACCCAAAGGTGACATAGTTGGAAATACTCCCGAGATGGGTTAAAGTTTATTAGCCACCTCTTTAGCATAGTTCTTCCACCATACACCACCCACAGAATATAAAGAAACAAAGAGACATCCTCTGAGGTCCTACACTTAAACCTGAACCAGCCTTGAGATAGGTAGTACACCTCCAAACTGTAGCCTAAGAGTTGTTTCCAGTCTGAGTCTACCCAAAATTCAAGTGGTGTATGACAGAACTTGCAATAATAAAGTCTCCCGATGAGCATACACATGGACATAGTGAAAGAATCTACCAATCCGATGTTTGAACCCATTACAAATCTCTAATTCATATTGTTATCTTTCCACGACTTTAGGCAACACTGGTCTCTCCTACTAAAGCGGCGTTTTGTTCATCCCTCCTTTCTGTAATGTTCGTCTAGCTTCCAAAAAACTTGTTTCTTCTTCCTATAATGAATCTCACTAGAATCCCATTTAGATTTCTCACCTGACAACTGAACTGTCACTAAAACATCCTCCTCCTGAAGATTTTTTAGGATCGAGGCAGTTTTGGATCCCAAGGAGAAAAAAAGTCCCCTTGACAGTTTGTTTGGCATTGATTTCAATCTCTGAATTAAAGAACCCATTGTGCTTCCAGATGGCTTCGTCATCTGCACTCATAAGTGTAGTGACTTCAACATATGTCATGGGGTGTTCTAATAAGGTCAACTAACCCACAACTAATTGGAGGAATGTAGAAAATCTGCAAAGGTTAAGGCTAATAAGACACTAACCTAACCGCCAAGGCTAATCCTTGATAAGACCAGTCCTGGAGAACATTAAAAATAAAAAATATCTAGAAATAACTACAATAAAATCCACAAGATCCATGCTAGCCTTGAAAACCTCCCTCTGGAACTAGCTCACTGCCTAAGGAAAGGTATTAAAAAACACCCTCGTCCCACAGCATAATGGTCGGAAGGAGATAGTTGTCCTCAAAAAACAAAACAAACACTCTAAAACCACTAAGTTGTTGTCTCAGGTGTTTGAGGTGCAGACAAAACTAGTAGAGAAGGATGGAAGGGCCCAAAATGACAGGGTCTCACCACCAAAAAGGGCTTGTAACAGGGTTGGACTGCCATTACTTGAGGAATAGTGTAATCACTTAGTAGTAATTAACTAATATGTATAAGCCAAAATATGTTAAAAAAATGTTGCCAACTTTTTTAGGTATTTAGATTCATCATGTTTAAGTGTTTTAATAATTAATATTTTGAAATACTTAATATGTAAGTGTTTAAAAATATAGTTAATTGGGTTTAGTCTAAGTGATTATAATATGGAGTGTTATTTTAACCATCTAGGTTCTATTCGTACAAATGAAATTGTGATGAGTATATTGTTGTAAGGATTTAACTTTGTTATTGGGATTTCCCCAAAATATATTACATGAAAAAAAGTGTTTTAATAAACAATATTTTGAAATATCTTATACGAAATGTATAACTTAAGTTGGCACCAAAGGTTTATAAAAGGTTGCACATGAGCCACAAGTCAGCACTACACATGTGCTCAAGAATATGCATTGTGTGGTGCAAAGTTTCAATGTTTGTGTCA
Source organism: Picea abies (assembly GCA_900067695.1). NCBI lineage: Eukaryota > Viridiplantae > Streptophyta > Pinopsida > Pinales > Pinaceae > Picea > Picea abies. The sequence goes on from CBVK0101229512.1 coordinate 3,996, forward strand.
AGCCAAGGATTTACTATGCGCGCCAACCCAGTTTGTACCACATGTAAGGACTTAAAGAAATCGCATGCAAGCCAGATCCAAAAATGTATTCAGGAATCATTGTAAGTTTGTTATGATTTCCATACTCCATGGAAGATATGGGGGGACACATGCAAATATGTAAGGGTTGTGATTTTGAGCAAAGAGAGAGTTCATTGTTATGCTAGAGATAGACAAGTTAGAGCTAAAGTGATTCTTAGTTTTCACTTCTTGTTATGTATGAGAGTGAAAGTAGATCGAGATTTGAGTGCATGACTCATCTCTTTCTTGAATGTTAATGCACCTTGAGTAGGATACGACCCTATTGTATGTCACTACTTTGAATGAATGGAATGGATGATTAATATTGAATCATAGTTATCTATGCATTTGATGAGTTATGATGAGTTATGACATGAATGTATGCATGTTTTATATTATTTTGCACAATAGCTTGTGGTAGTTATGAATGCTTGAATGATTTGTTCACAAAGATTTCCTATATTTTATATTCCTTCAAACCATGCACAAGACTGATGGTCTCTGTGATTCTCATGGCCTAAGACCTTATTTAGTCCTCAAAGATTGAATATGTTGGCATCTATAGGGTTTTTTTGGTAAATCCTATTGAACCCAGAGTCCAAAACACCCCAGCTAAAATCCAACAAATGGTTATGTTGTCGAAATGTGAAAGTTTTGTACTGGATGTTGAAGGAAGAAGATGAAGTGGAAACCTTCTAGGAAGGAAATACAAGACTAGATACCTGAGAAGGAGGACGAGTTCACGTAATGAGAGACAAAGAAAATGTAGATCAACCTCAAATGTATGAAAGATAGGTACATCTATACATATTTACATGAAATTTCATTTGCTAAGTTTACTTGTTTATTGCATGAGTGGATAAAGAGGAAGAGAGAGATTAACTTTGCATGGGGAACCCAAGAATCACTAGTTTGGGATCTTAATACGATCAATAGGCTCATATATGTGGATAATAAGTGGGCCAGATATATTGAGTACTGGTTTGAGTGTTTGAAAGAAGGGTATATTGTTGAGTTTTTTATTGAGTGCAGTGAATCCTTCAACAATGCTGAAAGAAAATTTGCAGCCAACCCTAGAAGGAGATTATTAGAAGAAATCCCTCTTTGGATAAAGATGTTGATCATGGAAAAGGGGATAATGTGCATGGATCCCAATAGAATGCTTGATTAAACTCCCCCATGTGGAGGGGGGTGGGAATGGAAAGAAGGGGGAAGCAGAGATAAAGAATGGATCTAGCAGAAGGGATCTAGAAAAAGATGAGATGAGGTGAGAAGAAAATGGACCCAAAAAAGTAGAGTCTTGGGTATGTGTTATATTCTTTCAAAACTTGATCTCATGTATTGTACACTGATATGGGAAAAAAGGGGGTCTGGGGGATGCGTTTCACCCCCCAGTTAGGAGGGTTGTAGGGGTTCGGGGGTGGGAGCTCCCAAGAAAAAAAAAATTGGTCCATTTTTGGCAGTTTTTTGTGTCTGTTTTTAGTGGTTTTTCAGCACACGATTTTTGTCGATGGTTTTTATAATTTTGGTTAAGGAATTAAGGTCGTTGACTAATACAATTCAATGGATTAGGGTTTTGGATGTCGTGAGATCCTATATGTATATTATATTGACAATGAAGATGATGAATAGAAGATTAGAGGTGTGGCTCTAAATAGGTTGTTGGTTTTCTCGGTTTGGGTTTCCAGGGTAAAACTCTCTATGTAATGTGTGTGTGTGTGTCATTTTATATTTTCTAGTTTATTAAGAATCTATTTGCAGTAAATAATTGTACAATGTTAAAATCTACACAGAGGAGAAAAAGAGATGAGACATACACAAGAAAATTCAAGAAGAGGAGCAAAGACAAGAAAGCAAGGGTGAAGAATGAGTAGTTAGTCCCAAGATGAAGAGAAAATAAACTACACTAAAAGGGCATGTGGGAGACATTTATATGCCAGAGAAAAGTGCAAAAAAAGAAAGGTTGTTGAAGAGATGCAGCATTAGGATCAAGGTATCAAGGAAGGATACCAGGAGTAGTGGGAGTAGGGTCTAAGAAGATGAAGTTGGATCCCCTTGGACAGTAAGAGATGTGGTCACATTAGAGGAAGACGAGGTTCATATAAGTAGCACCAGGACAACAGAAGATAATGATGGAGCCCTCCAAAAATGGGAAGAGACCTTATCAATCGTGAGTGGGATTGCACGACTAAAGGTAGGAATCTCTTTGGGATCCCTTACCAAAAATATTGAGAGAGTATGGAGCAACCCCCTCTTTGAACCATCCCCCTTGCGCATTTACCATCAAGAAGAAGAAAACGAAGAAACTTCAAAGCTAAGAGAAATAGAAGAAGAGACATCAGAATATATGAGTGAAGAAGAAATCGAAGTCAATAATACTTCGCAAGGAGGAAAAATAGTATCAACAAGAACAAGTACTAGTCAATCAAGAAGACAAGGTGTTAGATCGAGTATGGAAAACCAATACTCAACTATGAGGCTTCCTGCATTTCATGGGATGGGAAGAGATGATGAAAAACAACATTGGTTTACATGTGAAGCTATATGGTCTATGAAGAGAGTCAAGAACAAGGAATCCAATGTTGCGAAGCTAGAGACCACCTTTAGAGACAAATCTTTGATGTGGTACATGAAGTACAAGGCTAAGGATACTACGTCGGTGGAACAAGTAAGGTCCCTGATGGAGATAAAGAGATATCTACTTAGGGAATTTCAAAAGCCTAAGTCAAAATTATAGTGCATAACAGAGATCAAAAGGATCAAGAAGCAAGCTAGAGAAACCATGTGGGACTATGACTAGTAGTTCAAAATATTGTTGAAGAGTTTGGAATTTTAGAACTAATATCTCCAACATCAAGAATGGTTTATTGTAGGAATCCTACCCCATATTTGCATCCCACTCAACCAACAAAAAGTGACTAACGAGGAAGAGATTGTGGAAATTGTGATGCACCTAGAAGCTACACTAATAATTGGATAAACATCATTAGGGTTGTCGCAGGTACAATATCAACTCTCAAAAATCACCATGCAACTACAAGATATGGATAAGGCTAAGGTGGTGTGTGAGAATGTGTGGTGTACTATGTGTCGCACATATTTTCACCATAGGAATGAGTGTCCTACGTTAGGGAGTTACATGGTGATGGGGACACCGAATCCATATCCAAATAGATCATATACCGAGTGGTGTGAGATTTGAAAATAATGGGGCCATATATCACCCCATTTCCCAACACTATAGAAGTATCAAAATACTATGCATACTTCATTTTGAGATTTTTTCAAATATATTGGCCATGATGTGAAAAAATTTCAGTCATTGCAATTAATGAAGGAGCATAATATTGTCGATGCTTTCTGGGTTCAAGAAGAAAAGAAGGGTGGATACCATGGAGACTTTGATAGAGGAGGATATCAAGGAGGCTAGAGAGGAGGATATAAATGAGGAAGAAGAAGAAGATATGGCGATGGTGGAGGAATACCAAGTACTTTATTTTATAACTATGGCAAAGTAGGCCACCTATCGTGATTCTATACCAAATTGCACACACTCTGTGGGTATTTCCACAGCACAGATCATGTCACAAATGAGTTCCCAAACTTGTTGGAAAAATGGGAAGAGAAGAAGGGACATTGCAACATGGTGACTGCAGATTTGCATAATGGTTAGAAGCCAAAAGAAGAAGTCGACGTATAGGTGGTAAATTGAGGAGGCATTTGTATGAGAGTCGACTTGGAACCAGGAGAAAGTTCAAGTGAGAATATAGAAGGGGAGATTAGAAAAGCAACTCAAGCACCTCCAAATTTTGATGCAATGCAAAAAAAATAGTGTCATTATCTTCTGTGAAGCCCGATGTGCCCTTTATTGTGCTTCTCTTAAGCATGCTTCCACTTCCTTCATCTCCGGGTCCTACACCAACTCGGTCCATATATGTGTGCTCTCCTCACAGAACTTGGCGCATTCTCCTTCTACTTTATTAATATTGGAAATGGTTTTCATTGTCATTCTCTCCCTTCCTTCGTGCACCTCCGGTGGAATTCCTGGCAGAATCCGTAATTTTAAGTCCTCAATATACTCATGGAATCCTTTAATGAAATCCCCAATTTTCAACACTTTCTCCTCCATAGTAGCTTCTACTACTATTGGTACTTCTGGAATTTCCTTATATAGCTTCTGGACTATTGCTTTAGTTTTCTGTGCTATGGCTTTAGCTTCATCCTTCTCCTTTAATGATTTCTTTTCCCTCTCCTCAACCTTGTCTTTATTCTTTAGAACTTCTTCTACCCTTCCTTCAATTTCCCTCTTTTTTTGAAGTGACGTGTCATACTGCTCCTATAATTGGGCTCTTTCATCCATGATTCTTTCCAATTCTATGTGTGATTCATCACCTGTGTTCTTCATTTCTTACAACAGTCCTACTTGCAAGTCTTGTAGTAGTCCCTCGAGGAGTCTTAGAGTATTATCTACCCCTACCATGTTTCTTTGTGTATTCCATCCTCTTGGTGATGTTGGTTAATTATGATTCTAACTTTGACTCTATGCACTACTTCCAATATTTTGATTGCTACTACCCTGTCCTCCTTGGCTAACAACGATGGCTTTTGACAAGTCTTCAACTATTATCTCTAATTGTGGTGATGCACACAGGGTCATGGATTCAACATAGGACTCAATCCGAGTAGGAATTAATGACTCTTCTATTATTGGATTGGAATAGAACTCCTCTTCTTCCCCTCCTATATATGGTATCTCCATGATTCAAACTATTCTGCAAGGTTATCTCCCCTCTGGCTCACTATGTGGATCTCCTTTCCCAACCCCAGTATTTCCCCTCTTGTAACTCCTTCCTCCATGCAATAATCCAAACTCATATTCTTCCTCTGGTATACCCTCTTCTTGCATCCTCAGTCCCTTCCTTTTTTCTTCATTTGTTCCTTCATTCTCTCCTGTTCTCAGACTATCATCTTTTAATGCCCCAGTTCCCCTATGTGCACGAACCCCTTTAGCAATCGGATTCCATTATCATCACGTGCTTGTCACACAATAGAATTTTTATCCACATACCTAATGATTTCAAGAACCTCTCGGGAAGACATTTGAAAAATTCCCTTTATGCAACACTGTATGATTGAATGCAATCTACTACAAACTCTGTAATATATATATCCTCCTAATATTCTATCCAACCAAAAATATATTGCACAAGTAGTTGGGATACTTACATAATTTAGTTTTATTACCAATTCAAGAGTCCAATTCCTCGGTGTTGTGGCCATGAACCTTCCAGTTTTCTCCACTAATCTTTCTAGCCACTTAGTCAAAATAATTGGAAATTCACCAAATAAAATTTCATGTAGATCTGTGTACACATACCTTTTCATCCATTTCTTTTCACTCATCTGAGGATTCATTTTCTCTTGTTGTGAAAACTCTCGTTCCTTTCTTTCCAACATACTTTGAGATATCCTTCTTAGTCGGCCTCCAAAACATTCCCTTAATCGCAAATTATGGGTCCCGACAACATAACCATTTATTGGTGTTGTGTGCAGGTTGTAAGACCCTAGGTTCGATTTATATTTAACCAAAAAAAACCACCATACATTGTCCCTTTTGGCATCACCTTCTTGCGTATATTAAGTCTCACCCGAGGTATCTATTGGGACTATGAGAACTAGGCTTCTACAATATTGAGGGAATAAGAGGTGGTTATCTTATTCATTCTTCTTTATAGTTTTTGTGCACAAGATTCTATCATTGTTCCTTATTAACTACTTAGTGATTTAGAGTCATACTATCATCCTATTCCAGATTCATATATATTTCATTTCTATAACATTTATGAATATTGCACCATGGTTAATCATAAGAAAAATATATCTACGATGCATTCAGACAGAATTCATAATCAAGCATATAAAAGATAGGCAACACAAGAAAGGGGGCGGATTGCTGACAGTGGTGTTTCGGAAACAGAGAAAAGTCAAAAAGTGCGGAATGGTGGTGGTTCAACATCGGAGGCAAGTCAGGAGTGTTGAATGGTGGTGTTTCAGTGTCGGGAGGAAAGTTAAGAGTGTTGAACGGTGGTGTTTCAGCATCAGAAGAAATTCAATAGTGCTGATCAGTGGTGTTTCAGCATCGGGAAAGCTTATCTCTTTGAAGTAGGATCGTCCTTTCCTTAGTGGCCTGTGCGTCGATCGAGAGTCTGTAAAAATCGACTGTAGCATGGTATTTCTTGACAGGGATTATTAGAAAATAAAATCTAATCTACTCTAATACTAAAGAAAATTTTCTTAAAAGAATTAATTGCTATTAGGGGTAGAAACCCCCTCAATGAAGAGGAAATGGGCATCTGCCATGCATGTGGCC